>OVAX01001286.1:2821-48962 GCA_900406405.1 Lepidium africanum | reverse complement strand
TGCACCTCCTCAAATTCAATTTGTTCCTCAGTTGTATAAGAGCCTTCACCCTCATCCTCAATCCTATCTTTACTCTCATCCTCCGAGATAATCGGGATTTCGGTATCATTCAAAATCGAACCAGAGTTATGACATTGATCATTAGAAATCATACCTGCTCCCATCTTATCATTAGTCAGTTTCGTATTGTCGTCTTTATCAATCCGACCTGACTCCTCATGAGGCCCTAGAGCTGTAGCTTCCTGTGCCTTTGAGTCAGGAGCCTCCATCATAGTGTCCTCAGCTTGGAACAAAGGCTGACGAACCTTCTTCACTGATAAGACCCCAATCTGATCCACCATAGGGAGTCTCTCCCATACAGTGCTGGCTAGAGACCACATCCACCTGATCTGCCGCCTGGTTGAACCTTCTCTTCGGCTTGGATCCGTAGCTCCATGCCCTTTTCATGGCAGCAGCCGGAATGTCCTCATCACGAGTTTCATGGGCAACCCGCCCCATAACTGCACTCTTATAACTTCTGTTTCGTCCACCTTGAGGATTGATTTTCTTCTCCTCTCGACCTACAAGAATCTCCTTCTTGACTTTATAGCATTGAGAAGAGCTGTGAGTAAGCCTGTAACATAAAGAACAATACCCTTCAAGGTTTTTGTAATCAATTAGAAGTTGTGTCTCCTGCCTATCCGAGAACTCCAAAGTGGAGGAAAAAATAAGAGGCTTGGAGCAAGGGAATTCAATTTGAATCTTCCTCTTGTCCACGTTCATAGCCAACACATGCCCCAAGGAACCTCCCACTAAAGTATAAATCTCATTAGTACTATACTCAAATGGGATCCCTAACCGAGTTTGATTAATTAGTAAACATGAACGCTTTTATTACTATTGATTATTTTTTTCAGTTTTTTATTAAAATTCAAATTTACATAATTGCAAAATTGAATAAAACATGGTTGATTCTATTGTTTGGTTACGAAAATAAAAGTATCTAATTTTTTAACAAATTACAAGGATGAAAAATATATTTTTAGTTCACTTGTTAATTTGATATACCTGCGTTAATATATCCTAGAAACTTTGTAACCCAATTCAACTTTTTTGTTGTTGTCAACATTGGTTCAACAAGGTCCGATCCATAGTTTAAAACCTACTTCTAAAATTCATTTTTTAAGGTACAATAATGCAGCGGGTAGAAATCGAACTTTGGTGCCAAGTCATTAGCTGGATCATTCTAACCACCAGACTAGAGCAACTCGGCACCCAATTCAACGTTTTAATTTGATTAAAAGTTACCATATAAGAAATCAACATAATTTGTTTTACCAAAAATATAAATATATACATATATACTAGATGATGTCTCGTGCTATGCACGAGATTATTTATTTTGCAAAATAAATAAATATATTTATAGTTATTTATATTTTAATAATATTTATATATGTGATATTTAGTTACTTTCTATTTATTTGATTATTTAATTTGTATATGTAATTTATTATTTTTATATATACTTAATATACTAAAAATCAATTTTATGACGATGATTTGTATTGTACACAAAATATATTTTTGGATCCACGTAAGGTTTTGATGCATTATATAATTTGTTCGACTCGTGTTCATTTAAGTTATTAGACCCGTGGTTATTTAGGGTATTAGATTTATGTACATTCATTTAGGTTTTTATATCCGTGTTCATTTAATTTCTTAGATCCACGTTCATTTTGGTTTTTTAACCAGTGTTCATTTAGGTTGTTAGACCCGTATTCATTTATCTTTTAAATTTAAGGGTTTTCATTTATCATAAATTTACAATTTTTAGTAAACATGGAATAACAAAATTTATAATACTCAAATTTTAAAGGAAAATAAGTATATATATTGTTATCATTTGAAAATTAACACACACATATATATATATATATATATATAATGAAATAAAACATGATAAAATATGAAGTATAATAATAAAGAAATTGTTTATCCCATTAAAACTTTTTTGTATTTTTATGTAGAATATGCTGTCATTCGTATACACTTATTATAATATTATTTGGATTATGTATATTTGCCAATAATTCTCAACTGCGAAATGTTAACATGGTAAATATACTATTCTCTTTCTATCAAATGTGAAATTTCTTAAATAGTATACTGAAAATTCATTAGTTTTAATAAAGATTTTACAAAATATAATTTGACATTTGTTTGAACCGGGTCTAGCACAGATGTACTAAATCTGAAATTCTGATTAAAAAGGGAAGAAATGGCAAGGACTCTTGAGAATTTGGAGGGAAGAAGTATATTGCAAAACAAAGATGATTGCCGAGTAGGGTTTATTAGCTTAATGTGTATGTCAAAAAGCCCATCCCCTGTTTGAAGGGTCGGCTCCTCTATTTATAAATCATAGAGGCAGTTACAAAGTAGTTTGCAAAAAAGAAATATTACAATTGTCTAGATATGATCTTATCTAGAAGATTCTAGTTAGATTTCTGGAAATTTTCCATGTCGGAAGAGGAAAATTTCTATTTCTTTGTTTATATGACGTGTCGTCCGACTTCCTTCAAGCTTAGCGCACTTCCGAGAAGGAATTCTTTTGAGTATACTGAAGATGTTTGAGCTGAGACTTCGATATTCCTGCCGAGTTCAATACTTAGAATTTTGCCCATTGTTTCCTGTGGACTGAATTAGGATCTCGCATCCACCTCCAAGAATTGTCCCCCCCCACTCGGAAAATTGTAGCAGAATTTTCGAGTTGGGAAGTTACCTGCTTCTAGAATCTTTGGTCCACGTGTCAACCTGCGATTGGGTTACCCGAGCGGTCGCCTAGGTTATTCGCGAGTCATCTTTCCGATTCGACTTCTGTTATACCTTTATAAATACTACTTCTACTTTCTTTACTTTTTTACTTTCATCCGAGATTAACGATGTAATTTCTCTCTCTTTTTTCTCTCTTTACTTATTTTGCCGAGTTACTTTATTTCTTCTTTTATAAAGTATCACCGAATATATGATAGATCTGAGTCCATTTCCGAGAATTTCGACTCTGGTTCTTTTTCGTCTTCTAGTAGTATTAGGACTCAGGACAACGTAGAGATGTATGTTTTGGATAGTCTTCATAGCAATTCAGATGATTGGTATGATGGGCTCAATATCAGGCCATCAATTATTAATTTGAGGAGATTAGGAAAACTCTACTCCTCGTGTCCCGAGATGGAGGGAGTCACCATTAAACTCCCCAATTATGACTCTCGACATTGGACTCCTCCGGATGGTTATGTTGCTATTTATGACTGGTGGTTTACAGAAACCAAGATGTGGTTTCCAATTCCGGATCTTCTTGCTAGATACTGCTACGTTCGGAGGATCGCGATGGAGAAACTCGAAGTTGCTGGGATTGCGAGGCGGGAGTTGATGTCTCGACTCGGCTCTTTGAGGATATGATGGACTTCTGTGAGGTCAAGGCCTCGGAAGGAACATTCTTTGCCAGAGCTAAATCTGGCCTTAGTTTCTTAGATAACCCGACTTCAAAATTTACGGATTGGAAGAATCATTATTTTTTTGTTCGTCCCAACGAAGTTTTCCGTCTGTAGAGAGATCTAGAGTTTCTAACTCCTTGGGCAAGGGCACCCTGTAGACTTCTAGGTGTTTGATGCTCCAATATTCCTTGTTTTCTGGGTTCTTATATTAGCTTCTTTCGTTTTGCACTAAGGCATCTGTTGTCATCTGTCCACCCTCTCCTTAGTAACCATCATGAACTATTGGATAAACTCTTTAACATTCCTAGGCTCAGCTGGAAATCTTTGCCAGACGGTCTATTAGAGAAAACCACTTCTTGTTACTCTAGGGGTAAGTCGTCATTATTTAACATGTAGGGCTGATATCTTTAACTTCATTTTGGTTTCTAATTATCGTTTCTATCTCTTCAGGAGTTCTTCAAATTGACATGGGGGTTGACAACTTTGCCATGCCCAATGTCTTTGATGGCTTGGATGCCATCTTCGGGGATGTTCCGCCATCGTCTGCTGAAGTCGCTACTCTCCAACATTCTGACTCCATCCTCAAGGAGGAGTCGGCTGCCGAGGTGCAGCCAACTGAAGTTTCCAAGGCTCCTATTATCGACTTGGAGTCTCAAGAGGTTAATGTTTCAGCCCTTGGGGCTAAGATTGATCATTTTGAAAAGATCAATAAGGGTTCCATGGGTTCCACATCTTCAAAGAAAAAGAAGACTAAGAAGAAGAAGCCGGTAGTCGATTCTTCCACTCCAGGTAAAATCTATTGCCGAACTCCTTTTGCTAAGTGTTTAGGCGACGAGGTGATTAGACATTGTTCGGTGATACCAGGTCGCACTGCTGCACTTGAGGTTGTTTGGAGGGCAACAAGCAAGTGCAAGGATCCCGTCCCTCTTGTTGAAGTCCCTTCAAACAAGAAAAGAAAAGTTTTGGGGGACTTTCGCTTTAAGGACGCTTTCGAGGAGTCTGCTCTAATCAAGGATTACAACATGGTGGGAGCTGACTTGATGCGCTACCTCATGGATACTAGTGAGGCCCTTCCTTGTGTTCCTGATATGCTCAATGAAAAAGAGTACATCGATACGACGAAGTCGATGTTCTCAGTTAGTTTTCTGAGCCCGAGTTTTTTCATCCAATTAGGCTTAATTCTAATTTTCTCAATTTCGTTTCTTCTCTTTTTCAAATGGTTACCTAGATGAACTGGGTTCTTCTTGGAAAGGAGAAGGCTATGACCGCGAAGGTAGAAAACACCAGCCAATTTGATGAGATGTCCAAGCAATTAGATAAATCTCATCGGGAGGCAGCTGAGGCTAAGTTTTCTCTGGCGGTACCTCATACAGATTTAACTCGGGTGACGTACGAGTTATGAGCAGAGCGCTCGAAATCTCTTGAGTACGAGAAAGTGATTTCTGCTCTTAAGGATGCTACACAGTCTGCTACCAAGTTCCGAGATGTTGCTTTTAGGGCGGCAGAGAAACACAAAGTCGTGATCTCGTCTCTCTAGGATGGCTTAAGTGCTTTCAAAGGTAAGAGTAAATACTTTCAACTTATATATGCTTAAGATACTGACTGATTTTTGTTTCAGGCTTCTTTTCTGAGTGTCTCGAAAGGATCTCAGATCGGTTTAGTGACCTTGATTTGAGTCTGAATGCCCGTCTGAGTTATGCTCAAATGTGCGGCTATGACCACCTCTTGCAGCGCCTGCTAAGAAGAAGACCCCGATTGACGCAGTCTTCCGGCCTTGCTTCGACTAAGGCACTTGTTGAGAAGGAGGTCATTAGAGTTCTGCTCCTAGATGATCTTGCCATTCCGCCTTTCAAGTTTGGTGAGTCTTCCAATTTGGAGGAAGCTGCTCTTGCTTGGAACGAGGTGCTTGCACTCAAGCCGAATTAGGAAATGAGGTGGCTGCTCTTTCGACTGAGGATTGCCCAAAGGTTAGTATAAAAGATTTCAAAATGGTCTATGTTCCAATTCGAGGTATCGACTGGCATGGCTCAAATAGAGATATTATTTTTTTCAAATGTTGCTGACAGGGAGGACTTGGTTGAGAAGGGAAATGCCGAAGTAGAGCGGGCCGAGATTGGCGCATTTTTTTTTTTAATTTTTATTTTAAGAACATATGTTTTCCCTTTCATGGCGAAATTTGTAAAACATTGCCCTTGAATTTTTGAATGTATGGTATATATTGGTTAAAAGGTTTCGAAGTTTCATTTGTCAAGGTTTCAAGACTCCATTGATTATAAACAAGATCTTTGGCTTTAGCAGAGTTAAGTTGACTCGGTTTACATTTGTGCAAGGTTTATATTTCGAGGGAGATTTTAAGTACTTGGCGAGATTTAGACTTGGCTTAGATTGTGCGAGGTTTAAGTCTCGGCTAATACGAGTGATATTTTAGGAACTCCGTGAGATTTAGACTCGGCTTAGGTTTTGCGAGGTTTAAGACTTGGCTAAATTTGAGCGACATTTTAGGGACTCGGCAAGATTTAGACTCGACATAGTTTGTGCGAGGTTTAAGACTTGACTAAATACAAGCAATATTTTATGGACTTGGCGAGATTTAGGACTCGGCTTAAATTCGAGCAAGATTTTAGGGACTCGGCAAAATTTTAAGACTCACCTTTTGATATGATGATTTGATTTCAGCCTATTCTATAGGAAAATATGGTAAACCTGTTCAAAGCTATGCTTTGTCTCTCTTGAGAATCTGATCTCGTAAGTCGGTACAAAATTATGTTTCATCTTTATCGAGGATTCAACCTCAAGAAATCTGTACAAAGCTATGCTTTGTCTTTTGTGAGAATCTAACCTCGTAATTCTGTACGAAACTATGTTTCGTCTTTTTCGAGAGACTAATCTCAGTAAATTTGTACAAAGCTATGTTTTATCTTTTTTGAGAAACTAATCTCGGCAAATCTGTACAAAGCTATGCTTTGTCTTTTTCTAAAAACTAATCTCAGCAAATCTGTATAAAGCTATGCTTTGTCTTTGCAGGAGTATATCCTGTGTTTTTCGAGAATTTAATCTTGTCTTTTTTGGGAACTAGGGTGTGACCCGTTCTTTTTTGTTTTTTTTGGGTGAAACCGAGAAGGGAACTTAAAATTTTTTATTTAGTTTTAGCTGCACCCGAAGGCTACCTACATACCCCAAAGGGATCAAGCCTAAACATAGTTCTGATTACATAATTAAGTCGATAGAGATACATCAAGTAATGCATCTAAGTCACCAAATTGGTGCATCTTTAATAGTAGTATCGCTTCAAGTTGATAGAATTCCAACTTTGTGGAATCATCTCTCCTTCCATAGTCGCGATCTCGTAAACTCCTCATTTTACGATTTTATAAATAATATATAGTCCTTCCCAGTTGGCGCCGAGTTTTCGAGCGTTAAGTTCAGCCATGTTTTTGAACACTTTTTGGAGTATTAGATCTCCTATTGCGAAGTGTCGTCCTCGAACCTTTTGTAGTATTTACGGTTTGATGTTGGTAGTTCTGTACCTGGAGAAGTGCTTCATCGCGTTCTTCTCCTAAGTCGTCAATACTACTTTCCATTACTTCATTATTTGAACTTTTGTTTTTAGAAAAACGTTCTCGACGCAATGTTGGGACAGTTACTTCAGCTGGAGCCATTGCTTCCATTCCGTGATAGAGGGAAAAAGGAGTTCGTCCTTTTGAGCGTCTCGGTGTTGTCCGATGCGACCATCATACACCATCCAACTCGGAAGCCCAATTACCTTTCTTATCTGCAAGGCTTTTCTTGATTCCATCTAGTATTTTCTTGTTTGTCGTCTCTGGTTGTCTGTTTCCTTGCGGGTTTCGTGGAGTTGATTTGCTTACTTGGATGTTCCATCGGGAGCAAAAATTAGTGAACTTTGCTGAGATGAATTGAGATCCGTTGTCTGTTACAATCTCATAAGGTAGCCCATGTCGGCAGATGATATTCTTCCACATGAACTTGGCTACATCTCTATCCTTAATGTGAGAGTAAGCTTCTGCTTTGACCCATTTTGAGAAGTAATCCGTCATAACTAGCATGAAGCTTTTTTGCCGAGATGAAGGTAATGGTCTGACTATATCCATTGCCCATTGCATAAATGGATATGGCATGATAGCCGAAGTCAGCTCTTCAGTCGAAGCATGTATGATGCATCCATGTCGCTGACACCTGTAATACTTAGCTGCATATTGTGCGCAATCCTTTGCCATAATTAGCTAATGGTATCCGAGAGTTTGGATTTTGTGCACAAGTGATCATCAACTGTTGTGATTTCCACGAGCTCCATCATGTATTCTCTTTATGATTTCATTGATCTCATCACCATGGATGCAAGTAAGGAGAATTTCATTTGTGCTTCGCCGATACAACTTTCCATCAACTTGGGCATAGAAATCGCATTTGGCTTTGAGTCGGCGAGCTGCCCATATGTCTTCTGGAGTTTCTCCATCCATAAAGTATGCAAGGATAACATCTCTCCAATCATATTTATGTACATTGGGTTGCTCGACATCTGGTATCTCGATGTCGGAATCGTCTACATTGTCACCAATTACCGAGACAAGGTTGAGCTCTCCTTTTGGTAGACTTATACTTGGTCGATCAATACTTTCAACTGGTATAATACGCCTTTAAACGAGATCCGTTGTAGATGCTAAAGATGCCAAGGCGTCGGCCGAAGTAGTTTTGGATTGAGAAATTTTGTTGACTTTGAATTTTAGATATTTTGTCAACACCTTGACGACTTTGAGATTCGCTTCCATTCGGTCATTCTTTGCATCATAACCTTTGTTTACTTCGTTGACTACTAATGGGGAGTCGCAATAACACTCTACCTCAATTGCTCTGATTTCTTTGGTTAGCCTGATCCCCATGATCAACGCTTCGTATTTGGCTTCATCTGATACTCGTTAAGTGTTTGAAAGAATCGTGCTAAGTGGTCAACATGATCTTCTGCAATTTGTGACTTGAAAAACATATCATCTATGTATACTTCCGTTGTTTGCCCTAGTTGGTCAGCAAACATCTTATTGACCAAGTGCTGGTAAGTTGCTCCGGCATTCTTCAGACCGAACGACATGACTTTATAGCAATAAGTTCCTCTCTCCGTGATAAATGAAGTTTCCTCCATGTCGTCGGGATGCATTTGAATTTGATTATATCCTGAGAAAGTGTCCAAAAATGAAAGAATTTCGTTTCCAGCCGTTGCTTCGACAATTTGGTAACGGGAAATTATCCTTCAGACAAGCTTTGTTCAGGTCGGTAAAATCCATACAGACTCGCCACTTCCTATTTTTCTTGGGACAACAACTGGGTTAGCTAACCACTCCGGGTATTGAACTTTGACAATGGATCTAGCGTCAGTCAACTTTTTGACCTCGTCAATTACGACTTTTGTCTTTCTCGGCCCTAGCTTTCTCCGTTTTTGTTTGATTGGTTTGTATGTCGGATCGACATTTAACCAGTGACTTGCAATCTTTTGATTAATTCAGATATATCTTTGACTGTCCATGCGAATGTTGTCACGTTTTTCTCCAGAATTTTGATCAATTTGTCTTGGATCGGTTTACTCAAGTCGACTCCAATGCTTACACATTTAGACGAGTCTGTCAAGTCAATGTTGATGAGTTCAACAGTTGATTAATCTGGCTTCTCGGGAACGGATGGTTCCGACAATGCATTACTTCTCACGGACGTTGTGATCATGCATGACTTGTTTCGTAACTTTAACTCGCTGATAAAGCAAGCCCAAGACATATTTTGATCTCCTCGAAGCGTGTAAACTCCTTTATCCGTCGGGGTCTTTACACATTGATGGTAACATGACGGGATCACTTTCATCACGTGAATCCATGGTGTTCCTAGGATTATATTGTAGATTGGCGGTTTATCCACTACTAAGAACTTGTTTATCTTGTAATTATGTCAACTCGGATTGCTAACTTAACCGTTCCGATTGCATTGATTATACTTCCATCGAACATAGTTAGTGTGCTTTCATCCATTTTGAGTCGGACGTCTGGTAACGCCATTTTTTCTAATGTCTCTTTGAAGATTAAATCCACGAAACTTCTAGTATCAATGAGAATCTGAGATACGTCACAGTCAGCTACTCGTAATTTTATGACTAGCGGGTCGTTATGTGGGAAGCTTACTCCTTCGATATCATTGGAGGTGAATGTTACTTCTGAATCCACCGTTCCTAAATTCTCAGCGACTGGGTTGAGGTTGACCACTGCTACAACCTTTTGTTTGAATTTCTTGATCGACCTTATAGTGTCATCATATAACTGTAATCCTCGAATGATTACGTTGACTTCCACTCGTGGAGACCCTTGTTTGTTGGTCTCTTCGTCTTGTTTCTGCCGTTTAGGGTTTTCTTTGGCGTTTCCTTTTTGATTTGCCGCTTTGTAGGCTGCTTCTCGCAACTCGGCTTTTTTCCGTTTTTGCACTTTGAACTTTTGAGTCTCTTCTTCCGAGACGCTTAACTCACTTTTGCTGAGCTTTCCGGCAAGTAGCTTTTGCAGCTGCTTACACTTTGAAGTGCAATGAACGGTTCCATTGTGGAATGCACAATACTCGCTTCGGTTATAAGTGTTGTTGAACGACTTCTTACAAACTGAGTTATTAGTTTCGCCGGCTTGAAAAGTTGTGGCCGAGATTGTTTTTCCTCTGTAGTTATGCTATTTCGGCTTGTTATATTCCACTTTCGACTCCTTTACTCCTGAGTCTCGCTGAGTTTTCTGAGTTTTGGCGAGGATCTGCTTTTCCTCCTTGTAATTTGCATGCCTTGCTGCTCCGCAAAGGGCATCCGAGATCGTACTGGGCCCGTTCACGAAAAGATCTCTCCTTAAGGCCTCATCTGTAACCATTCCAATTCGTAGGGACTCAATGGCCATGTCGTCACTGAGTTTAGCTTTAGTCAGAATTCTTTTGAAGCGTCCAAGATACAACTTTAGAGATTCGTTAAATCCTTGCTTCAAGGACCTTAACTCCGCTGTAGAGGTGTCTTGGTTGACAAATAGAGTGTATTGCTTCATGAATAATACAGCAAGTTGATTGAAGCTCTCAATCGACCCAGTAGGTAACTTGATGAACTATACTAAAGCATCGTCAGTTAGGTTCTCGGCGAAGAGTTGACAGTAAGCGGCATCCTCTTGGTCGGGATTGTAATTTGTTTTGTTCATCATGATGTTGAAGGCACTCATGAACTCTATTGGGTCAGTTATCCCGTCATATGAAGGACATCGTAGTCTTGGTCCTCGATTTACCGAGACCCTTTTTAGTCTTGGCGCAAATGGCGAGTTTCGAGCTTGAGCCAGAATTCGCCCAATTTCGGGTACTGAGCTGGTAGCTTGATGGAACTCAGACCTTATGTCTTCCATCATTTTGAATATGGTTGTCGCGTCCAAGGTTTTCGGCACGTGCTGTCCTGACATGTTCTGCATCGTAGATTGTCCTGGTCTTGAGACGTTAGTTGGTTGCAGACTCGGCATTGCTCTGAATAGGTTCCTCTGCACGCTAGCCAATGCTTCTCCATGTGGTCTATTGGTTTGTACAGACGGGAGACTACCCTCATTTATCCAAGACTCAATTCTACCGATTCTCCTCCCGAGTTTGAATAGAGTTCAAAGGTGATCCAAGAGTCGGATCAGTGTGTTCTTGGAGGCTAGGATCCCTCATTTCTGGTGAGTTGACGGTAACTTCGTCTTCCACCATCCTTTTGTGGTGTGTACTCCTTTCTCTTCTGTAAGAAATCCTTCGATGTCTTCCCCACATACGGCGCCAACTGTTCGAATCGGGTCTAGTACAGAGGTACCAAATCTGAAATTCTGATTAAAGAGGGAAGAAAGGGCAAGGACTCTTGAGAATTTGGAGGGAAGAAGTATATTGCCAAACAAAGATGATTGCCGAGTAGGGTTTATTAGCTTAATTTGTATGTCAAAAAGCCCATTTACTGTTTGAAGGGTCTGTTCCTCTATTTATATATCATAGATGCGGTTACAAAGTAGTTTGCAAAAAGGAAATATTAGAATTGTCTAGATATGATCTTATCTAGAATATTCTAAATAGATTTCAGGAAATTTTCCATGTCAAAATAGGAAAATTTCCATTTCTTTGTTTAATTACATGTCGTCCGACTTCCGTCAAACTTAGCGCGCTTCCGAGAAGGAATTCTTCCGAGTATAATGAAGATGTCCGAGTTGAGACTTCGATATTCCTGCTGAGTTCAATACTTAGAATTTTGCCCATTGTTTCCCGTTGACCGAAATAGGATCTCGAATCCAATTCCAACAATATTCTATTATTATTATAGAAGATACACTTGACATAAAAAAATTATCATTGTATTTCATGCTACATGTTAAAATATTTTCACAAAACTATACTTACTAATATTCTAGTAGAATAAGTAAAGTCTGATGACATTGTTTGCCATATATATACCACATGATGTTAAGATTACTTTTTAAAAAATTACGTTTTTATTATATAGAGGATTATGGTTGGATTGTTTTACAATTGGAATTTGTATATATCAACTTTTATATGTACAAACATATGTATATATGTTATATTTGGTTGTATTTGTTGACAAAATTTTGGTATTTGTATATAGTTTTGTGTTTAATCACACTAATTTAATTATAGTTACAATTACTTATACATAGTACATATATAGCTATGAGTATATATAGTTTTTAATATATAGTATAATTGGTATACCTTTTCTGTGTAATTTATGTTGAATTGTCGTACACATAAAGAATTAGACTCGATAATTTGCATTGGTTTAGTGAGAATGCAAACTTTAAATCACCATTAGGAACAATTATGCAAGATAAATAAATATATAAGTTAAAATATAAAGAAACTTAAATGTTATAAAATAAACAATAATTTATCCAAAATTAATCAAATAAATCATGTTACGATAACTATTTTATACTATAATTATTGTTAAAAAATATTTTATAGTAAACAATTATTATTGATACATGTTTTGATATATAAATTCAAATATATAAAAAGTTAAATATTATAAAACTAAACAATTATGTATCAAAAATAAATTAAATAAACTACATTACGAACTTACTTTTTCTTCAACTCCAACACCTCTGGAATCATATCACTATCTGATTATCACAAAAAATTACATAATTAGAAAAGTAAACGTTATAAAGAAAAGTATAATGATAACTTACTAAATTATCACAAATGACCTTCCCAATGTTTTCACCAACATCAATTTTCCATTGTTGTTTGTAGGATTTTAAATAAGAAATGCCACGATATGACATATTGAAGATAATATGTGTAGGAAAAAAGCATCAATGATTTATGATTATATGTTTTCAGCTAGTTAAATAGAAAAACATATTCGTGTTATGACTATTATTGTAAGGATATATTGATTATGAATTTCATATATAATAAACTAAGTATACGAAATATACAATATATGTTATATGTCCAAAAATAAGAGAGTAAAAAGGAAATAGATAAAATACATTTGTAAAAGAAAATATATCTATTTAGTTTACTTTTCAGAATGGTAATTTACCATATTCGACCGTGAATACTTTCTAGAGGCGAATGATCTTGGTATTGACCTGTCATTGTTGCTTGAACGGTTTATAATGGAGATGTCGCTCAAAGATTTTTTGAATATTTAGGGTCTTGGTGAAAATATGAACATATGAGAACAATCATTATGGATATGTCATATATATAATAAGTCATCATATAGGCGATTAGATTTAGATTATATTTGCTTTGTTTAGAAGCTATATTTATGATCAATATTATGAATATTTAATTTTCTTTTTTCAACTATTTTTCCACATAAATATGGTATGTTCTTCATGTTAGCTTGTATCTATCCAAATATGCATATGCATTCAAAACGGTAATTGAAAAAAAGAATTTTCGTGTCCCCCATCAACTCTTCCCAAGTAATTCCATTCCATTTTGGAAATAGTAATAGAGAAAGACTATTAATAGTGTGCTAGAATATAATAAGCATATCTGATTACTTATAACTAATTTCACAAAACATTTTATCATATGATTAAAAAAATATTTTTATAATTTAATTCGATTATAGAAACAAATAAAATTAAGTAATAGTATATAAAATAATAATAAAATAGTAATATGTATCCACTATTATATGTAAAACTATAAAATTAATTAATAGTATATAAAGTAATAATAAAATAGTAATATGTATCTACTATTATATATGTAAAAAGTATAATAATCCGTAATCTTTTTTAGTCAATAACCATAAACATTTCTAAAATCATTAAAACGCCATAATAAATTTTAGTATCCTGAAATACATATTTTAATAAAATTAAGTAATATCCTAAAATACATCATAATTAAGTCATATAAACGTTTAACATACCTAAAATACAAAAATACATCATAATTAAGTCATATAAGCGAATCAATCAAGATCTTTATATTAAATGTTCAATCAAGATCTTTATATTAAATATTTAAGTCATATAAGAGAATCAATCAAGATTTTTATATTAAATGTTTAATTTTTGACAATAAGAAGTTATATTAAATGTTTAAGTTACTATTTAAGATATTGGAAGCTCAAATATAGTAGTTAATTAAGACATTGCAAGCTCAAATATAATAGTTACCTTTGTTGATTTTAAAGAACCACTAATATGGTATGTTGTATATTTAAATCATGTAACTTTAATGATTTAAGTCTAATTTCTATGATTGCGAAAATATTTATTAACAAATCGCAAAAATTAATTACTGAAATCATAGATGTTTATAATATCTACTTTCTTTGATCATAAACATATCAATAAGTTTCTTTGTTGACAATATATATACTGTCATTAAGGGTAACTAAATTATTTTCGTTTTTTATTACTGATTAAATTAAATTTGTATGTTAAATTCATAATCATTCGTAATCTTAAATATAAATGCTTTAAAATGATATTAACTAAATACAATAAATAATTGTTTAGAATAAATACATGTATTGAATATGTAATCAAACGTGATCTTTTAAATAAATGATTAAAAACGGAAATTATTTCACCAAATACCCTTACCAATATTCTAATTCTCAATGGCATTTTATGTAATATTCATCATGTCAAATAGGTTGTGCATCAGTCTAGCATAATTAAGACTATAGTAAATGTAGTCTTAAAATAACTACTAATATATTCGATATATTAAATACTTTCTTTACTTAATTACGGTGCATTATTACAATCATTAACCATAAATGAATATATATGGTAATAGTATATGTCCTCATTAATTTGTGTAAATTTGTTAGGAAATTGATGGGAAATCAAATCTAAATTTCTATATAAAGCTACATTATATTTATCTTACATAAATTTAGATTGATTTGGAATTATTTTTTAATTGGACTCGAAATTATTATAGGAATAGTTAATAAGAAATTTACTTAACAATTTAGAATTTATTCTAACACAATTGTTTAAATTTATAATAGATATTAAAATTTGATTTTGAAAATCTGTAAAATTTATATTTAAGTGCCTAAAATTATGTAATATATTCCTAAATTTATGTCGTGCGGTGCACGGTATCATTATATAGTAGATTCTAAAATCTAATTTTCATATTTAGTTGGTTTTAATTTTAAAAAGTATACCTTAGATTTAATTATGAAAATCTTAAAAATTTATGTTTAAGAGCCTAAATTAATGTCGTAGATTCGTTATTGACTACTTTTCAATAAATAGAATATTATAATTGATTTAAATCTAATATTCGAGAATATTTGAATTTGGGTTAGTAAATCATTATGATTTATTTTATTACTTAAAAATTCAATGAAAAGTTTCATAACGGGTTATTATACTAATTTCGTAGATTACAATGATTTAGACAAAGATTTTATTTTAATTTTTCCATTAAATATATAATCAATTGTAATCTAATCAATAATTGCGTAAAAATAAAGATGATTTCGCCAATATACCCTCATAAAAATCATAGAATCCAATGGTATTTTATGTAATATTCAAATATTTTCAAGGGCATTTCAAATTATTACTATCCTTTTATTATATAGAAAATATATCAACATACTTTGTAATCAATGCATAGTAACAATGAACCATTAATAAATTCACAATTAGCAGAATCTAATACCTTTTTTCAGGTGATTATTTCGTAAAAACACTGGAGCTACAAAACCAATATTGTAAACAATATACAAATATAGAAACAAAAACGTAAGAGAGAAGATTGAAAATCGTGCAACAAAACTCAGAAACATAACTAGAAGGCGTGAAGAGAAGAGATGCATGCTTGACCCATCTTGTGGCCATTATAGATAAGAGCTCCATGTTGTGTTCTAATGAGGTATGTTTATTCATTATTACACTCACTCACATAACTTTATTTTTAAATATTTTGTAAAGTTTTTTTATTTTTTTTGGTTGCTGATCCTTCAAGGGAAGAAAAACTTGAATTTAATTATAGGATGCCAAAGTTTAATAATGATGGTTCCTACTACTTACTCTATTACTTCCTAATTATGTCTTATTTAAAGATTCGAGTATGCTAACAACTAAAGGTAGTGATTAAGTATCTTATGGGACCAGATCTACTCATATCATTGTAATTACTATAAACTCAGCCTTGAATAATCACAACACCAGTTTTTGTGGACTCAGCAGTATTTCGGATTTTCAAATTTTCGGAAATTACACACCATATAAATCCTAACTTTATTTTAACTTTTATTTTTTGTTGTCAACAATTATATCGGTAAGCTCCATCTTCTAAAACTTCTTATAATCTATCTCGTGTAGTGAAAAGGAGTCGAACCCTTGATGACAAAGTCATTAACTGATCATCCTAACCACGAGCCTAATTAAGAAAAACTTGGCTTCATTTAGCTTGACTCATATCAGATTTACTTAATTTTTATTAAATTATTGTAAAATAATTAATTAATGCTAATTAAATTTTTTTTAATATACTTACATTTTTTATATTTGATTAAACAAATTTACTGGATTTTAGCTTAATTTGGTTGATTCGATTCAGTTGCACAAAATGAATTCATCAGTTTAGATTCAGATAAATCAAAAGATTGCAGGACCATAACAACATAAAAATAAAAGGAATAATATGTTGACAAAAGGCAGATAAATCATGAGGAATCATAATGTTCCCTTCTCTAAAATGTCTGATCTTATTCACCACCTCATTTCTATTAATACCAAACAACAACCACTTTATTTCACATCACCTTATAAATACCAAAACTTGCTCAAAGTCTCAACCAAACACACAATATCACTACCCTAACCACCTCAACCTAAAAGCCTTATACACTTTCAATAAACCAAAAAGAAGCTTATCAATGCCTTCTAAAACTTGCCTCTTCTTCTTTTTATTGTGTTCTTTAGTCTTCATGAACTTTGCCTTAGCGCAAGAGCGAGCTCCACACGGTTTGGCCTATGAGAGTCCAGTGGCGTTTTCACCTTCTGCGTTTGACTTCTTTCACGCACAACCCCAAAACCCTGATGACACTTTAGACCCTTGTGCTGAATCAGGCTGCTCACCTCTCCCTGTAGCTGCAAAGGTCTTAGGAGCTTCTGCAAAAGCACAAGAAAGCGAGATAACATCAATGTCAGTCAGTTCTAGAAATGGGATAGGAGCTGGTCTTGTAGTTGGGATCATCGTTGGACTTGCGTTTGCTTTGCTGATGTAAACCAACCATGCATGATAGAGCTTTTAGCTATAGACTTATGAGTTGAAAATGTGTGCTTTTTTCTTCACTGTTTCTTGAAGCTTGTATCTAAATTCCCATCTGCAGTGGTTTATATATAGCAGAGTACTCATGACTGTTTTACCGTCAAGGCCATGTTTTAAGAAAAATAAAACCTGAGGCTAAATCCTCAAGACTCCTAAGGTATATAATTAAAGTTTGGTTTAGTGAAATTGGTTAAAATGTGTAATTATTGAAAGAAATTTGGTTAGAAATCTCGAGTATAAGTCTTTGGTGAAATAGTTGTCTAATTAAAATGCAAAGAACAGATATAGAATTAGTAGAGAGATTTTGGAAACAGGAGGCAGCGAACACACCGACTACTAAAGTTTTGTTAGCTAAACTGTTCACTCCTAACTCTTCATGTCTAACTTTAATTTATGCAATTAAAATATATTTTTTGTTTAAGTGTTTTTTTTCCTAATAATAATTGGACTGATAAGATTCGATTTATATACAAAATTCTCCAATTAGAATTGGATGAGATTCAAATTCATCATTTGACACCAAATTAGATCAGCAGTAAGTCAACTAAACAATCTATTTCTTAGCTTCTTAAAGCGATCCTTACTAAAAGAAATAACTATCTCAAAAAATTTTATTTTTATTTTTGTGTCATCCGTTTTTTATGATTTTTTAAAATTTTACTTTCAATATTTTGTAACTATCAACATCTTTTTTCCACTGCAATACTTTGATGAAATAATAAAGTTGATAAAAATTATCTCTACATACTAAGTCCAATAGAGGGAAGTTACACTAAAAACACACACAAAAAAAGCTAGATCTATCAAGAAGGAAACTCATAAAATGATGACCTGGATTGGTAGATCAAACTCACTGCAAGGCAAGATGAAATTAGAGCTCGTGACAAAATCTCTCATAACGAATAGAAGTACCTCATAGATGAAGAGTTAAAATCATATACCGACAAAACTATAACCCACAATTCTTCTGGAAGTGGCAAAGTCGAAATCAAAGTCGACCAGTTGATGCCTAGATTATAATCCAATAAAAATACACTTCGATCAGGTCGAAAGTACAGACAGAGAGCGAAACAAACTCAACAAGGTAATACTAGGCCCGAAAGAACGCAATCACAAATCAAACCAAAGAGGGAACCAAACGATCAACTCGAAATAAGCATAACTTAGCCCTTAAATAAACCAAAGCTAGCTAAACCTAATATGGTTCCAAACTTAAAACCAAACCGGATAACCTAGTTTATACAAAGAAATATTAAACTAGGAAAATAGAGCGGTGAGACCAAACCAAAGCTTGAAGAGAAAAACCGTTTCAAAAACCATGTTCAGTGGCAGAGCACAAAGGACATATGGCTAATACTTGGGAAACCAATGGTGGATCCCGGCGAAGCATTAATGAACCAACGAGCACCTCCATCTAGGTTGAGCTTCTTTGAGACGAAGCCATTTCTGTAACTGCATCTCTTACGAACATACTAAGCCTCTTGTGAAGATCCACTAGTTCCGAACAACCATGAGAGAGGAGCAAATGAAAATGATAGCCATGGCGAAGACACACCCTCTTCTCGTCTAGATCTGGAAACGTCTCCTTCCATTCGGCGAAAACTTAAAGCGAAATATATATTTACAGGTTTGGTGGGGAGAGACAACGACGCCAGAACTAAGCCAACCTCCAATCGCTTCTCCCGAGTCTGAATAGAGAGATGCAACTAGCTTACGCTTGAAAAAGATGAAATCTTAAAGATACAAAAATTTATTTCTCTGTCACCATACCTCGCGGTTGAAATTATCAACTTTTGTTTCCTATAAACTATAAATTGAAAACTCCTTATTTTGTTCAAACTTGTTTTGAGGCCAGCCACAATCAAGGTTACCACATTAGCAACATATCAGACCTAATAGAGTGAAAACCCTCTGAATTCTATAGTTAATGGTTAAACAAAATATTAAATTTTGTTAAAGAAGTAAACAACTATTTATTTTTGTCAACTCTACTCTAGTTTTATCTGCATATGCTATAATGAATTTGTTGAAATTTTTATTATTTATTAATTGCAATAATTAGGTAAAATAGGTTATATGTGTAATGCTTAATTATATGAGAGATTGATCTATATAGAAGTGGTATTTCTCGAGAATTTTAGGCTTCGAATGAAGAATACAGATCAAGAAATATAGATCATGTAGATTATACAGAACATATGCAGATCACGCAGATCATGCAAAATATATTTTATATTATATTTTATTATAAGATTTCTTTACAATTTTGTATTTTTGATAAGGAGATAAACAAACTAGAATCACTTTTGTATTTTGTAAATTTGACTTTTATACACGTTAGATTATTTACGTTCCGGCCAAAAAATTCGTGTTTATTTTATATTAGTTTAGGAGGAGAACTATTATCAAACGATGACATGTGATAATTATTTTTATATGAACTATATGAAATATTTAATTGATATAATTAGCTAGTTAAAATACAATTTTGGTTTATTTTATTTCAATGTTATCGATATAGAGTAGCGAACCACAAGTACTAATATAAGTCGAATATAATAAACAAACTAAAATAAAGTAATAATTATAGTTAAATTGTTTTTGCTTTTGGCGATTTTTAGGAGAAAAACTATTATTGAACTATGACATGTGATAAAAATTTTATATGAACTAATTGAAATTATTCATTGATATATTTAGCTACAAAAGTATTTTTTTGTTTTGTTTTATTTTAACGATATCGAGGTGGATTAACGAACCACAAATACTATTACAAATCTAATATAATAAACAAACTAATTAATGTATTATTAGATGTGAAACCAAATTTTGATATATTTATATGCATATAAATAGTTTTTAAGGAAAACATTGACTAATATAACCCACTTTATTTTATAAATTACTAGCATAACCTACTTTTTTTTTAATTACTCAGATAACCTACTTTTTATAAAATACCCAATTTGCCCTACATTCTTTAATTCCCTTGGTAATGTATGAAAATAATTTTCTATATTTTTTTTTTTTCATAGTTTCTCGAGATTTAACTACTCATGTTTGTTTAAAATTCAATTCTAGGTTGTGTTACAATTAAAGGTGATTGATTAATCTCCTAATTAGATTTCATATGATTTAAGTTTTTCTTTTTGATTGCACAATAACCATGAAGTTTTTCATTAAGTATTGAGTCAATAATCCCTATTATACTTAACGATTGGTCCTAATTGAATTTGGATCGAAATATTTCGTTAATCGTACATATCGATCGATCAGAACGTCTCTAGAAAACGGAATACTTCTAGAGAGGTACAGACCGATCGATCTATACAGGGACCGATCGGTTTGTACCACTCTGGTAATGTTACATTTTTCAGAAATGTCCGGATCGATCAATCCATGTAAGGACCAATCAATCTGTACGTTTCTAGAAAACGTAACACTTCCGGAGTGGATAGACCGATCGGTCCCTATACAGATCGATCGGTATGTACCTTTCTAGAAGTGTTACGTTTTTCTCCAAGTCTCACTTATCTCAAATTACTATTTTCTTGTATACAAATCTCATTAATTTTAGTGAAAATCGATAGTAAATAATGTTTAAGAAACTAAATGATTAAGCATTAGTAAACATCAAGTTTAAAATCAAAGATTGTCTTAAGATAATAGGTGATTATACATCTAAAAAAAGTTTGAGAAAATAACATAGAACGAGTAAAGAGAAAATACTTAAAAGTTTCAGCAAAGCAACCGATCTATCTGTGTTTGATACTTAATTCGTCCGCCAAAAAAATTTTTTAGACTTGCAAGATGTCTGCCAAAAGTCTAGCAGACTTGCAGTAAGTCTGCCAAAAGTCTGGCAGACTTGCAGGAAGTCTGCCAAAAATCAGGCAGATTTGCAGGAAGTCTCCCAAAAATCTGGCATATTTGCAGGAAGTCTGCAAAAAATCTAGTAGACTTGCAGGAAGTCTGCCAAAAATCTGGTAAACTTGCAGGAAGTCTGCCAAAATAAAGAATTTTAAATCGCAAACCTAAAATAAATTGTTTGGTTATGTTGTTACTTGGATGATGATTGATTGATAGAACTAAGAATTTCTGTGTTTTTTATCATGATTTTGAAATTGTTGACAAGTAAGACAATATTTAAACCTTTAAAAGATAAAAATATTTCTTTTGAATACTTAGAATATAATCTATAGTTCGTTAAAATTATTCATTTTTTCCAAAGGTATATATATCATTTTTTTTGTCAACTTGACTTCAATTGCTGAGAAAACGTAACCAATGTGAGGGTACATCATTAACAAAAGCAAAATTCATATCTAAACCTCGCACAAAATTCCTATTTAAAAGGTATATATATCATTTATTTGATGTAAAATCACAATTTTTATTTTTATTAGGTAAAGGGTATTTGGATAATTAAAACTAGCAGAGAAAAAAAAAATAGGTAATATAAGTAATTATTAAAAATGTAGGTTATTTAAGTAATTTATAATATAAAGTGGGTTAGTTAAGTAAATTTCCCTTTTTAAAATATGTCATCACTATTAATAAAAACTAATTTACCTTTTAGATATTATTTAATTAAACTAAATATTAAAATTAAAGGCTCAATGCTAAAATAGTTTAAAATAAAATTGAAGGTTCATTGCTAAGACTCATTTGAATTAAAATTAAAATTAAAAGTAAATTTACCTTTTATGATTCGATTCCGAATATTAGCTAAGAGAGTACTTAGATTATTAGTGAATGAATAATCTAGATTATTAATGAATGAATTGTTTTATTAAAAAAAAAAGAAAAAGAATATGCTGATCACGTGATCAACTAGAAATGGGTATGTGCCCCTCTCCTTCTCTTCTTTTTTTAATATGCAAAACAGATCACGAATTATTTTATTAATTTTTTGATCTGCATTATTTATGTGCGAATGGAAACTCTAAGCAGATAATTCAATCTACAAAAATTCTGCAATTAATCAGCATAACATTCAAAGCCTTAGACGAATAAAGCCAATGTCATCAAAATTTCGCATCAAAGATGGTGTCACATAATTGTAATGAATTTTTGATGGAATTCATCTTTGGTGTAGCTAATCGTAAATTTTTTAACCGTGTATTAAAATTCTTGACAGACGTATCAAAAAAAAATTTGTTAACCTTCAGAATGATCTCATGGCCTTTTATCGGCTTGCGGAACTAGAAAATCTCCAGAAAAGTTACATGTCTTGATCATCAAGTCTAGTTTCATTCATATATTTCTCGAAGGCGAAACTATCAATGATCAAAGTCATCCACGAATTTTCCTGATCTCCTTGGGAGATGTTATGTCATTAAGAAGAGCCGGAGTAGCCTTAGATGTATCAATACATGTGTCGACAAATCCCTCTTACACAACCAAAGCATCCACCTCAGTATTTTGGTTCACCTCGGTGTCAGAACACCAAGGCAAAGATGGCTCTCCTTACCTAGGATTAAGAGATCTGAAACACATCCGGAGGAACTTCATCACCAGCGTCTTTGGTGAACCTAGAAACATCACTGAAAGCGAAGTGGAATCAGAATTAGAGTTCTCACTCGATTTGATTTTGGCATGTCGAAATCTCAACTCATCATACATGAAACTATATCTCGTACAGAATATAAAGCGTTGCGATAAAGAAATGTAACGTCTCAGCAATCGAAAAATATAAAATTGAGACAAAAGGGAGATAGTGTATATTTGGCACAAAAAGGAAACATGAAGAAGAGTAACAAATGAAGAGGTTTACTTCGTATTTTTAGAAGAGATGCAGAACTTGAGGTGTACATTGATCGTTAAACCTAGGCGTGGTCAAAACATTGCTAATCTGTACCCCTAGGAAATTCATGACCACACGCGCATGCAAGAAAATTGGAAAGGCAACCAAAATAGAAAATACACATGGACCAAAAATTCTTGAAGAAGAAACCTCAAGTGTCACACTCGGTAGCAGACCAACTAACTAACTAAGAGAGAGGGAGAGGACAATTGTTGGACGTGAATCTGCCGATCATTTTCAGTTCATGTAGATTGAAATCAGATCTCAGCCCTTAAAGATAATAGACTTGAGTTGCAAAGGAAGGGTCTCGACTCCCCATTGACTTTGGCTCATGTCATAAGCCTCAGCTCGCCATTGATCTCAGCTCACTGTTGACCTCAGCTCATTATCAATTTTGGTTTAGACTGACTTTAACCCAAAATTTACTTAGTTTCTCTCGGAAAAAATTGAAGAGGTAAAAATATTTAATATCCTTAATATGTAATATTTCCAAAAATATAGGAGAATCTTCATGAATCCAAAAAATAAGAATTCTCAATAGAAAAAGATAATGCACACAATACATTAGGGCATCTCCAATAGTGCTCTAAATCTTACTCTAAACTCTATATTTAGATAAAAAATTTGTCCAATGATACTCTATTTCTTGCTCTGAAAATAGATATCTTTATATTTTACTCTAAATTTAGGAGTATTCTATATTTTTCTCTATTATTTAGAATATAAATTTTTTTACAAAATGGTCTTTTGAATTTTAGTATATTATTATTTTATACCTAAACAAAATTATATGATCAAAACATACGTAGTATAAAATTTTAAACAATTATGTTTGTGTGATGTAATAAAATTTTATATTAAATTTTTATTTTACTAATTTTGTTATTGATTATTTAACATAAATGAGTAAAATATGTTGATTTATAAAGTAAAGAGATATTTTAAAAAATTGTAATAAAATAGTAAACCAAAATATCTATTTAGAGAACAAAATAGAGTAAACTATTAGAATAAATTCTATTCTATTTCTAGAGAATTTTATTTTTAAAGGAAAAAATTAGAGTGAACTTTTGAAGATGATCTAAATGTTACCCTCTTTTTTCTTTGTTACATCAATTTTTAGAGTGCTTATCCATTGTAACTTAAAACTTTTGAGTAAGATTAAAAGTTTATATGCTAGATCTAGTTCGAACAAATAGTATATAGAAAAGTTAAGTTTACAAAAGCCAAATCTAACATATATATATTTATAATTATAACCGCTCTGTCGCCGTACTCGTAAGTAGCAAGTGTTGCCGCTCGGCATCATAATAGGCCCAATAGAACAGATGCGCAGGTGTGTGAAGAGTTAGTGACACGTGAGCAATGTGTCGTCACACGTGCACGCTTCCCAATCAGGCACCGGCCACGTGTTTCTCTTTCAACATTAGTCGCTCCCGCTTTTAAGGCTTTGTGTCCTTCTGTTTCTTCTACACTAAGTAAGTTGTGTCTCGTCTCGTCGGAATTCCAATGGAGAAGAAGAAGAAAAGTGATGATAAATCGAACTCGAAAGCACCTCTAATGGCGCTAAACCATGTGTCAAGGCTTTGCAAGGACGTTAAAAAGTCTTTAGAGTTCTACACAAAGGTGTTAGGGTTCGTAGAGATTGAGCGTCCCGCATCATTTGATTTCGATGGTGCGTGGCTTTTCAACTACGGTGTTGGGATCCATTTGGTGCAAGCTAAGGATAAAGACAAGTTACCTTCTGACACGGACCATTTGGATCCAATGGACAACCACATCTCCTTCCAGTGTGAAGATATGGAAGCTTTGGAAAAGAGGCTCAAGGAAGTTAAAGTAAAGTACATCAAGAGGACTGTCGGTGACCAGGAAGACGCAGCCATTGATCAGCTCTTCTTCAACGACCCAGATGGTTTCATGGTGGAGATATGTAACTGCGAGAATCTCGAGCTTGTTCCACGCAATTCGGCTGATGCCATACACCTACCGGAAGATCGACATGCTCCTCCTGTTGCTTTAACCAGCTCATCCGACCGTAGGCAACCTCAGGCAAATTCTTGATTTTATGAAAACCGTTTTTGTCTCTACTTAGTTCTGTATTGTGCTAAGCGACCACTTCCTTGTTTAGTGTTTCTTTAGGGGCACAAGTTCCTTCCACTCATTTCGGTTTTTGTTCGAATTCGGCTTGGATCGATTATTTTCAGTTGCAGTAAAACTCAGTAGTTGAATTTATATCGAAGTTATTTCGCTTTGGGTTTATATGTTTATTCTATATGGTTAAGTTTGAATTTAGTTCCGAGAAGCGTGAACAAACATTGTTTTAGGCCATTGTTTGGGTTTAAAATAATTTTTTAAGTTACTTTTGCTAATCCTTCAAATCCTGAGACCATTGGCCTCATCAGAACCATAAGAACAAATCTGACTAGTCCTAGGGAAGAAAGAGAACCAATACAATCACTAATATTAGGCTGGAATAAACAGTTCAAGTCAACTGAACCACGACACCAGCCTGAATAAGACAAAGTATAACCTTTTCTAATTCCCATGAAACCATGAGAACAAGAAGTTACCCTTTACCTCATAATTTCCAGGCATTTGTCGCGCACAAACAGAAAATCCGGGTATTACTTTAGACCCTTTAGCTGAATATCGCTGCTTGCCTCTCTCTGTGGCTGCAAAGGGATCACTGAGCTTCTGCACAAGCACGCGAAATCAAGCCTCCACGTCAAGTGACTCTTGAAGCGGAATACAACCTAATGGTGCGGTCAGGGGATCATCTTCGAACTTGAATTAGCTCTGCTGATGTGAATC
This sequence comes from Lepidium africanum, assembly GCA_900406405.1. Classification (NCBI taxonomy): domain Eukaryota; kingdom Viridiplantae; phylum Streptophyta; class Magnoliopsida; order Brassicales; family Brassicaceae; genus Lepidium; species Lepidium africanum. The sequence continues at coordinate 23,051 of OVAX01001286.1, read as the reverse complement.
ATTCCCTGAAGCTTGTATCGAGATTTCAATCTGAAGTGGTTACTAACAGAGTCTTTAAGCTAGAAACAAATACTGATTACCTGCCAATAACATATCCAATCTTACACATTGGTAAGTCACAGACTCACAGCATCTCAATTATTCAACCAATGGAAAACAAGCTTTGTTAACATTTTTTGTAAAACACAACAATTCTCTCCTCAAGAAAGTAGTCAAAACAAGAATAGTGCTGTATTTAGTTAAAGCCATACAACTGAGCGTCTACAAGACAATAATGTGCGGCTCCTGTTGAAGTTTCACATTACTTCAGTAAAGAACTTATCCATCTCTACCATTTACGTGAACTAAGATATTCAATTGCAGGTTCAAAGGTCTGATCCACAGCTTTGTTCCACAGAGATGCAAATTCCGTGCGGTATTTCTTCCCAAATATGCGATCTCTTAACTGAAACATAGAATCCCGAGTTTAACTCAAATCTGTTGTACCGATAATCTCTAAATCAAAACAAGAACCAGCAAAACTAGCTAAGTCTGTATCAAAGGCAAAATCCAAAGCTTAGTTCTCAATTCACTTGGACAGATCTATGGGAATGAAATGTAACAAATAAACAAGGAAAATGTGTCAATCTACATAGCTCAAAGCTACTTATCGATATAATCTCAAAACCGTAACCAGAAGCTCATCAAAGAACCCTTAAAACATAATCAAAGGCAAAACCTAAAGCTGCTCAATAAAATTTGGTAGATAAACCACAAAGAAAATGTGTCAAATTGTCAATGTAGATCAATGCCATAAAAACGAATATTGTTGTGCATTTTCGAAATTCGATAGCAGAAACTTAAGAAACTAGGTTATCAACAATTCAAGGTTAAAATTGGATGCAATTCAAAAGTTTGATAGAATTACGGGGAAATTGAATGATATTTAGGGATTAAAGCAAAATAACCTGAGATTGATCCACGGATTGAGATGTACGATTGGAAATAGATTCATGGATGAGTTTTCGCTGCTCAAAAATGACAAATCCCGTCAAGGCGCTACCAAGCGTGAAACCAAGAAGACGCTCCTGTACAAAAGTCATCAAAAGCCGATAGAACAAATCCAGATATTTGAATATAATATGGAAATTTGAGGACGAAGAGAAAGAACCTGAGCGAGAATGCTGATCATGTCGAAATCTAATCGCAGTTTGATTTGCTGGGAATTGGAAGAGGCGTTCTTATTTTTTTCCTCGGAGAATTAAAAACCAAGGAAGACGACGATGTACGAAACGAGAATAATACGTATAAAAAGTGGGCCAACTATGGGCCTAAGCCCATAACTGTAATATAATGTGTAAGCAACATTTTGCCAAAATACCCACTTTTTTAGTTTTGGTCACTAGAGGTTGCCGAACATAGTATTCTTTGTGTTTGATTTTTTTTTTTTTTTTTGGCTCAAACAATTACATTCATTCAACCAACATGTAAACATTATTTATCTCTTACAACAAGAGTATTAATCCAATTTGGGGTGATAGAGTAAAGCTTAGAGTCATAATATCCAATTGATAGAGCTTCCCTAGCTATTCTATCAGCCATCATATTCTCTTTTCTCTTTCTAAATTGTAGTTGGATAGATCTTATCTCAAACATGAGATTGGCAATATCTTGTAACACTGGTTTGAGACAAAGCCAACATTCAACCACCTTTAAAGCTTCCACCACTTCCAATGAATCTATCTCCACAATGACATTATGAAACTGCAGATTCCTAATCATAAGTAATACACATCGAATAGCCTCAACTTCAGTCATTTGAACTGAAGTGGTGTCAGAATAGCCTTCGCTCCTAACCAAAGAACATCACCCCAAGTTATTTCTTAAGATCCATCCAATCCCAGTCACAGGTGATTCAAAGTTCCAAGCTCCATCAACATTACATTTTAACCAATCTATAGGACGTGCAATCCACGTGCAAGGTGGCACAGCTGCTACTGTCCTTGGGTTCTGGATTTGATGGTTATGGTCACATTGAGACCACTCATCAGCCTCCAAAATAACTTTCTGAATAAGAATATGGGCTTGAATATATGTACCATTGAAAATAAAGTCATTACGCGCCTTCCAAATCCTCCAAAGAATCCATGGTACATACTCGGTTGCACCTGCATAATATGAGTGGATTTTTTCCACGGTCAAAGCATTATAGATATTGGTGAAAATAGAATTCGCCATCATGTCATCTTCAAATGCAGGAACTGGTGATGCAGCCCAAATTAAGCGAGCATATGGACACCTAAACAGCAAATGATTCACCGTTTCCTTCTTTATAAAACATAACGGGCAAAAGCTTTCTTTAGTAAGGTGGTTTCTTTCCATATTTGCTCCAACACCCAAGCTGTTACTGATACATCTCCATAGGAAATGTCCTATCTTAGATGTCATATTCAGCCCCCAAATCAATTGGTAAATAGGATCAAGACTCGGCTGCAGAATAGGGGAAGGTGTTAGTCTTTCCTTTATGACATTCAAATAGACCCAATATCCAGATTTTGTCGTGTAGATGCCGGTCTTGCTATAATCCTAAGAGTAGGTATCTAAAGTAGAATCATCACCCAATCTTAGTTTCATCACGTCCCTTTGGTCCTCAACAGTGAATATGGAAGACACAAGATCTCTATTCCACTCTCTGCTAACAACACAAGTTGTAGTATCAATAGTGGAATTCTTATTTACAATTACCTGCTGGTCCATATTTTGTAAGACTCTCGAGCTAGGTTTTCTCGCTGGTTTTTGGCCAAGCGAACATTCCTTCTAGATTTTGATTTTGCTGCCATTACCAATCATAGCTCTAGCTCCCGCAGACACCAAATCTTGAGCTGTTCTCAGGCTACGCCATACAAATGAAGGTCTCGATCCATTACCAGCTTGCAAGAGATTATTGTTCCACAAGTACCTTGCCTTGAGACTCTTGTAACCAAGGAGTCCGGATTGATAAGCATTCCCCATAGTTGCTTTCCAAGTAAAGCAATATTGAAAGCCTCTAGGTCCTTAAACCCAATACCTCCTACAGATTTTGGCTTGCTTAACTTATCCCAGCTTTTACAATGGATTCCTTTAGCTTCAAATTTATTTCTCCACCAAAAATTTGCCATGGCAGCTGCTAGATTTCGATAAATTTTCTTCGGGAGTTTCAAGCACTGCATGGTATAAGTTGGGAGTGCAAATGCAACAGCTTTAAGTAACACTTTTTCCCTCCCTGTGATAGAAACTTGGTTTGCCAACTTGATATCCTTCCTTCCAGCCTCTCTTGAAGGTAGTTTAACAAAGAAACCTTAGATCCTTTTAGCATTTCTGGAAGGCCTAGATAAGCATTCTTTCCTCCTTCTTGCTGAATGCCAAGCAGATGGCTGATCTCTTTTCTTCTTGGAGGTGGGATTTTCTGTCCAAAGAAAACACTTGACTTAGTGTAGTTAACCCGCTGGCCCGAGACAAGGCTGTATTCTTCAATAATACGTAATAATTGGTTAACTTCAGAGTCTTTAGATTTGCAATAGAACATGTTGTCATATGCAAAAAAGAAGATGAGAAATGGGTGGGGAGTTTCTTGCAATCTATAAACCTGAAATAAGCCCACAATTTTCAGCATGTTTAATCATAGAAACCAGAAATTCAGTGCATATAACATAGAGATAGGGAGACAAGGGATCACCTTGTCTTAACCCTCTAGTTGGACAGATACATCCAAATGATTAGCCATTAATAAGCACTTTATATTTAACAGATGATACACATCTCATTGTCAATCTGATCCATTTTTCTAGTAATCCACACAGTTTCAAAGCTTTCTCAAGGAAGGTCCACTCGACTCGATCATACGCCTTAGAGATGTCTGTTTTTATAGCTATATAGCCATCAGCGCATCTCTTATTGGTCCTCAAAGCGTGCATCAACTCTTGAGCAATTAATATGTTATCAATGATGAGTCACCCTCCCACAAAGGTAGCTTGAGTCTCTGAAATAATGTGAGGCATCACTTTCTTCAATCGATTTGCCATCAGCTTTGCAATTACTTTGTAAGCCACATTGCTTAGACTAAACGGATGGAAGTCAACCATTTTGCAAGCATTCAATTTTTTAGGAATCAGACAAATATTTGTATCATTCATCCCTTCTTCAAGCTCTTCATTATTCATGAAATTTGGAACCATAGTGACCACGTCTGCACCAACATCAGCCCAATAACGTTGCAAGAATAAACTTGTGAATCCATCAAGCCCCAGACACTTTGTTGGATTGATGCCAAAAAGAGCAGCTCTTACTTTCTCCATCATAGTTGGATCAGAGAGATGGGTCACAATCTCTTCATCTAAGCTCTTCTGAAAGCTTTCAGCATCCATTGCTTCATACCCAACATCATCTGAGCAAAACAACATCTTGAAATAAGCTTCCTCAATATAACCCATATCTGAGCTAGACACATACTCCACACCATTATCATCAATCAACTTTTTAATCCTATTCCTCGCTCGATGATTTTAGTAGTCGCATGAAAGAATCGAGAATTCCTATCCCCTTCTTTTAGCTAAGTAAACCTACTTTTCTGTTTCCAGAAAATCTCTTCATTCTTAATTTCCTTATGTAGCTCCATACGAAGAGATTTCATTAGTCTCAGATCAAACGAAGACATTATAGTGGCCAAATCAATCTCATCTTGAATCTCTTGTATATTCTTTGACGCATTAGTCATTGCATTTCTCTTCCAAATTAAGATAGCCTTCCTTGTTTCATTAAGTGTTCCTGCGATTGAACGTCCATTCTCCACACACGCCTTATTCTAAGAGTCCATCACCACTTCTTTAAACCCCTCTTTCTCCACCCATCTTTGGTCAAAACAAAAGGTTCCTCTACACCTCTTTTGTTTATCCACCAAATAAGTTAAAATCAGACTATGATCAGAATAAGATTTATGAAGGTAAACCGCATTTGCATTAGGGAACAAGTCCATCCATTATTGATTAGCAACTACTCGATCAAGTCTACATTACACCAATTCACCATTCCGCATTCCGTACTAAGAGAACTAATACCCATCGTGCCTAATATCCCATAAACCGCAGACCTTCAACATCTACTTAAATTCCACTCCTTCCTCCATGGATCTAACTGCATCTCCTAACTTCTCCGATGGATCAACTATCTCGTTAAAATCTCCAGCCATCATCCATGGTCTATTCCTAGTAATTCCTAGCCTAGACAGCCTTTCCCAAACCTTCCCTCTCTTGTGCTTCACCGGTTCACCATAAATAGCTATAAAGAAAAAGGATTTCCCTTGCCATGAAAAATAAGCATCAATGAAACGGTTATTGGAAGAGATAATCTTGACATCTAAATCTGTTTTCCATAACACCGCCAAACAACCACTTTTACCCTCCGGTTCAACAGTGTGTAAATTATCATAGCCTAAGTGTCCCATCACATTTTCCAGATAAGTCCTTTTCATCTTGGTCTCACTGAGGAATAGAACCTCGGTAAAGTACCGACCACGTACCTCCCGTAGGTGTCGAACTATCGGGGTATTCCCCACCCCCTGATAGTTTCAATAGAATGTCCTCATTTGTCTTACGAAAGGTTGTACAACCCTTCACATTCTTTATTGTCATTCTCAGCAGCTGTCACAGTGATATAATGATTAGAGACCTCAGCTCCCTATTTAGAACTAGAGAATTTTGAGGCTTCTCCAAAAGATTCGTCCTTTGACGTCCGGTTGCCCAACTTATCAAAAATAGAGGGGGAGCTACGACTTTTACCAGAAGAGCCCACCTTAGCTTTCTTCATTTTCATGTCTGAACTTCCCTTAGAATCACCCTCACACTTTCCAGTATGTTTTTTATGACTCTCCCCTGAATTACTTCTTCTCCTTTTCCCCAGTGTAACAAAAGATTCACTTGAATTTTTTGTACTTATAACCTCAGTATTAGATAGTTTATCAGACTTGTTTTCAGAGGTTGAGCCAAACCTCTTGTTCTGCTCAAGTTCCACTGAAGAAAGTGAAGGCTGAGGTTGCTTCTGCCCCCATTGGAGTCTATCTTTAGCTTTTAATCTTAACTGTCCACCTTCTCCAGAGTACTGAGAGCTAGATATTCTTTTATGCACAGGATAAGAGTTATGACTACCCGAGCTACCTGCCACCGCAATACATTTTCCTTTAGTCTGTAGTCTTACATCATTAACATCTGATTTTGATCCGCACTGATGAAAACCACCAGTCCCTACTTCCACTCTAATCTGAAGAGGGCATCTTGATATGTCATGAGTGAGCCTTCGACACTGGAAGCAAACTTTCAGCAATCTCTCATATTCAAGCTCCACCGATATAACATTCTCATTCTTAAAGCGTGCTTGTTTCTTGAATTACAGAGGGTTCTCGACATTAATCCAAACACGAGCTTAACTGAGGTGAATTGTTTAGCAAGAAGCCCAATAGTCTCAACATCTCCTACCGGTTTATCAATACTTTCTATCACCTCCTTCTTTAAATGATGAACAAGAACGTTCTTAACCCGAATCCAGAAAAGGATGAGTTGTAGGAAGGTAGATTCAAGAATTAGGGACCATTTATTCAACGAAACAATCCAGGAATTAACGAACCAAGGTCCTTTCTGCATAATATGTTTAATATCTTTGTCATTTTGGAAGAAGAATTACACTTGAGAATCTCCAGCACCTCTTCCCTTCACCTTTTCCTCTAAACCCCAGATTGGAGGTAATGCTTTCACCAACCTACCAATTTTGTGTACAGCTAGGTTCAGACACCTTACCACGATGCTTTTGGAATTTTCTTCAATCATATCGTCATTCTCAACATCTGGTATCTCAACCAGCTCTCCATCTCCTAAGAGGTCTCGTCTTCTTCCTATTGCGATTCATTGTAAGCCGCCAGAGAATCTAGAGTTCACAGACTCACTAACAAAGTTAGAGATCGAAACCAAAGTAGTCTAATGTTAGAGCAGGGGAGAAATACACTAGAGAGTAGAGTAGAAATAGCTTTCACACTAAAGATTTGCCCAGAATCTCGACGAATAAAGCTTTGAATCCTCATCCTTGACAAAACCCTAAATACTCTTTTCATTCGCTCTCCCATGTAACATATCTTCTCAACGAATAAAGCTTCGAATCCTCATCCTCGACAAAACCCTAAATCTCCTTTTCATTCGAATCTACATACATAATGCAAAGCACTTTTATCTTTGTCTATGAACCTTGCTCATTATTGCAAATTTCCTCGAGAAATAGCACCATTGTCTTTGTGTTTGATTTTGTTATGACCATATTCTTAATTCTCAAGAAAAATTACCAAATATGCTATTCATAATAATATCAATATCTATTCTATAATAAAAGGCTAAGCTTTTAGAACAACAACCTTTATTTTGGTACTTAATTACTAAGAATGTTATTGGAATATTTAATGATTTCATAACAAATCGAATTTGTTTACTTAATACTATTTTTCATGATCCAATACATTACAATCCATTCTATTATATATGCACTCTTTTCGAATATTTCTTAAATATTTCAAAAAGAAAACATAAAAATTCTTAATTATTCTTTTCGATTTTTTAAACTCCTTATCTCTATCGGATATGAGAAATAAAATATATTATAAATATTTCCAATATAAACACAAACTATAAATTTAACATATACAACTTTTATTATAAAAAAATCTTTACATAAACATAAACTACAAAATCATCATAATATTTTTCCAAAAAGATATTCTGTGCATAGCTCGACCAAAACTTTATTTGAAGAAAGTACTGCCTTTTGTAAACCATCTGAATAAACTGATTAATTTTGATGCTATCAAAGTCCAAGATAATTGTATTTGAATTAAATCTCAAATTTTCCTTAATTAAATAATGTTTTCAAAATAAAAATAAATTAATTTACCTTATATTAAATTAATGTATTTAAGATATTTTCAAAAGCAAAGATCTAAACAAAAAGAAAATGGAAAAGTAGATTGTAGAGAGAAAGATACGACATTTATTAATCTCCATATCTGCTACTTTTATAAGATCTTTGACATTGTCCGAGCAAAACCTTTTCTTTGGAGTTATATATATCATTTTTGCTATTACTGAACTAAGTTCTTCCACCTACCAATGACAGCATTAATGAAAGGAAAACAAAACAATGCATATCAGTTGGATTCAAAATGCAGTCCACAAAAAAATCATTAAAAATTTGGAGTAAAATTCATTCGAGACAAAAGCATTATACCTTCGATAATGAGAATATCAAAGGTTCATGATCAGAATCCAAATCAGAAGGAGCTTTTTTTATGCTATACACGGAATATCTTTTTGGAAAAATAATATAATGAATTTGTAGTTATATATATATTGTATTATATATATATATATATCATGCATTCCATATTTTCATATGGTGGAGTAAATCTGTTTTATTTATTTATTGTAACCTTATTGAATGGATGAATCGAATATGGAAATTATCCAATTAATTTATTCGATAACATAACTTTCAAATATTCTCAATGAATACGTTAGTAATTCAAAGTACATTCATTCGCTTATAAGTGAATGTTTGTTTCGATATCGGATATAACTGAATTTTAATTATCGGGGTGTAGGATGAAAAAGACATCAGACAGTTGAAGAATACACTTGAGTCTATCCTGAAAACCAATATGGGAAAATGCATGATATATATATATATATATATAATACAACATATGAAGATTATGAGTAAATATAAATAATTACAAATTTATGATATTAATTGTCAAAAAAAATAGCATGAGCAAAGCTTCTTCTAATTCGGATTCCGATCCTGAGCCTTTGAAGAAGACAAATCCCTTTCTTTCTTCAAACATGGTATCAGAGTGTTGAAGTTCACTTCAACATCACAATATTACATCTTTTCATCTTCAATTTCATAATTCTTTTCTTAAACTGATGTTCTTCACTTTTGTTTGATTTTCTAAAAGCTATTTCGGAAGCCTGAGAGCCATATGCCGTTGCCCGAGGCAGCAATCGTGTCAAGGAATCCAAGCTCCAAGGCAGCTTTGGAAACCAACGGGAAAGCTAGTGAGTTGGTGATTTTCAACGCTTGCAAGCTCACCATTTCTTTGTCAACTTGTTCCTCTTCTTTTATTGGACTCCGTTTAGGGTAAGTGGCTTAAGGCTCATACAGATGGTTTGGCATTGTTATTATTTGGATGGGAAAGTTGAAGAAGATAGATCAATCACCAAGGTAGAAATGGGAAGAAAGGATCGTTTCAACTGTTATAATTAACGACATTTTATAGGGAGAAGTCTCAAATCAAGTGTTTGGACAAGTATCAACGTGATACGAGTCATTTCATTTGGTGACCAACATGACTCATCTTAATCATGTGCATGACAAGTGGTTTTATCCACTGCAACAGATTGTAGTCTGGTAGACAAACTATAGCTTTATTGGTTCTGAATTTGTTTTCATTGTTGTTATTTGGTCAATATAAAACTATAAACTAGTTGACTTTTGCTTAATAAATAAGTAAGAACCAAAACAAAATCAGTTTACCTAAGTCAATCTTATGATTGTTAGACTTGGACGAATTCCAGGTGCAAATATCAATGGAGGCGATTCTGTGCGAATATCAATAGAGGCGGTTAGTTATAAAGTTGGACTCCAGAGACTGGAAACTCTAAGACCATTTACAATGGTCATGTTGAATAAAAAATTCAACTGTTTGATTCTTTCGATGAGGGTGTTGAATCCTAAAAAATATGATGTGGATTGTTTGGTTGTTGAATAAATTCAACAGCTTTGAAAGCAAATAAAAATCAGTTTAGCTGACCCCACACCGAGAAATGAGAGAATAGTCATGTGTCACATTTTGATTTGTTGTTTAAATTCTTAAGTTTTTTTTAATCTAAAACTTATCAACTAAATTATTTTCGTTTTCATAACTTAATTTCTTTTTACAAATATACTAAAATTTATCATTTTTATACTCTATAAATAAAAACTGGTTTCATTTAATTTGTACACAGAAAAAAAACTATCTTTTTTCCTCTATAAACTCTTATTGTTCTACACATTTTGGGTAATATAGATCTCAATAACAACCTTTTTAATACTTAAAATTCTACTAATCGTCCTTTTCTGTACCCAAATCCCAATAACTACCATATTCCAAATCAGTATTCCAATCAACCACTCTCAAAATATACCAAATTATGGGTTTGCACCAAATTTCACAATATTGTCAACTGTTCCGAATTATCTTCCATATCCATATTATGGCTCAATGACGTTCGCACCATATCCATTTTAGAAAATCTTGTGTTATTTAAATAATTTTGATTTCTTGTACTATTATTTGAGTTATTTTAGTTTTAGTTATCAATAATTATAAATTTATAATATATAAATAAAAATATTACAGAAAATAAAAATAGTGGCGCAAGGTGTTGAATTTTATTAAACAAAACTATTATAAATGTGTTGAAATTAAAAGGGTGTTGAATGATGAGGTGGAAGAAAAAGAAGATGATGTGGAGTGGAAAAAGAGAAAAATGAGAGTGTTGAATTATGTAACCATTGTTCATAGTCTAACACAATTTCTTCTATATTTATAAAAGAAAAAGTGTAACATAATATGTAAGTAACATTTTGCCTAAACACACATAATATAGCTCCAAAAGTGGGTTTCTTACCAAATATGCTCATCAATAGGAGAATCATATTACCCATAACGAATTCTTGATGTATTCAAAAGACTGATAGACTGTATTTTAAAAAAAAAAATTGCATAAGTAAATGTACAAGTGTTATAAATAGGAAAAAAAGAACTCTTGACCAAAAAGAAAAAAAGAACATGCATCCAAGTTTGAAATGTGAAGCAGCTTAATGCGTTAGACGTGTATGGATCAAACAAAATTAAAATAATGTAATATTGTTTGTTAATTGTAATAATTTAACAGAAACCTGTGTATTGTATTCAGTTTCTTCCATATTTCATTCTCTCCCTCCCTTATTCTTCGTTGCTAGAGAAGAGAAGAGAATTCTCCTTTATCGGTGTTTTCATTCGATCCACATTGATTTGAAGCTACAGATCGATTTACAATGGCTAAAAAGTTCTGTTTCCTTGTTATGCTATCAATGTGTCTCCTAATTGTCGAAATCTCGTGCGCTCAAGAGGAATCTCCATCACCTGAGGCTGTCTCACCTGAACGTGATTCTCCTTTGGCACCGTCTTTATCACCAGAAGTGGATTCTCCTCTGCTAGCGTCTTCATCACCGGAAGCAGAATCTCCTGCACTGGAACCTGATTCCCAAGGGGATTCTCCTTCACAACCTCCTCAGCCGGAATCTCCCTCCACTTTGTCACCATATTCATCATCTCCTGGACCAGCACCTGTTCCTGCTCCGTCTGATGATGATGATTCGGATGAAGATTCCGAGCCAGAGACAGAGTATTTCCCTTCTCCATCACCATCTCCTGAGCCGGAAGTTGGAGAACCTGACGATATCAAGGCAAGCGAGGAAGGTGGCGATGAATATGAGGATGAAGGAGGTCAAGACAGCGGGATGAGTGGATCGCAGAAAGCTGGAATCGCCATTGGAGTAATGTTGGGAGTAGGAGCCATTGTTATCGGAGCTCTTGTATACAAGAAACGAAGAGATAACATGACCAGAGCTCGTTACACTTACTTTAGTGAAGGAGAGTTCCTTTAAAAATCCATTCTTTAATTTGGATTTGAAACTTGTTTCTCTTCTCAAAAATATATAATCCTTACAATTGTATGCTTTATGGAATACGATTAAAAAAAAAAAGGTTATTGTTTTGGGTGCTACAACCATCTCTAAAAAGAGTTTAATACTTATCATTTACCTGTCAAGGAGCATTACCATTTCGCAGTGGTCAGTGTGGGGAAATAGGTCAACGGCCATGGCTTTCACAGGTCTAAAAGGATCAGAAGTTGGCATTGACTTGGCTCTGCGTCGAGCCAAACAGGCAATGCCCAAATTCCTGTTGCGCCCTCTAAAACTTTTATTCCCTTTTTCCGCTTCGTCGAAAGATGGTGTGCAAAGCTCTATTGCGTTTGCCACGAGCGTTTCAGGGTTGCACGAAATATAACTGCACCAAAGCAAAGATGGAAACTCTAGTGTTAAACAAAGAGAGTAGAAAATATCGAGTATACCAAGTTGTGGTAGTGAGTTTTAAGAGAAGGGACTAACACAAGCCTCTTTAACCGGGGATGGGTTCTTAGAGCTTTGATTACAGTTGGATGAAGTCCAGAACGCGGTGGATCCACTATAGCAACAACGTTTTTGAACCTTGGTTTTGTAGTTTTTTCTGGTTCAGAGGAGTCCTTATGCTCATTTTTTTGAAGTTCTACTCGAGTGTTTGGAGGAGGCTTTTGATCAGCTACATGCTCTGAATATAACATTTCTTCTGTTGAGGGAATTTTTTTGTCGAGATCACCGTTTGCATTACTTAGAGGCTTAGCTTCTTCCATTTCAGACACATCTAGGTACTCTTTAAGTAAAGAACTCATCACATTCTCTGCCTGTACAATGAAGCCAGAGAATTACCATGAAGAACCCAAAAGATTAAGATGATGAATCGACTACGCTAAATGATGTTGTCAAATACATGCCTTTGAGCAGATGAACTTGCAGTTGCTTATGCCATTGATCGTTGCATTCTGTTCGGCATCTGACACAGCCGAAGCATTCATTTCTATGCCAATTACCTGTAAGAGCTGAGAGGTTAGTACCAAACCCATTACGACAGTAAGAGTTCTACCCATTTTTTCAGTTTTGGTCACTAGAGGTTGCGAAACATATTATTATTTCTTCTACCAGATTGTTTTGCAAGTTCAAGTAGCATAGTATTACCATGCCAACACGATGTGCCAAAGTAAGTCCGATTGTTCCAGTTCCACAGCATACATCAAAGAGTAAAGTGTCGGGACTAAGGTCAGCCCAATCTCCAGCAAGTGAGTATAACTTCTCTGCGGCGACAGTATTAACCTGAATCAATCATTTTCAAATCAATTACACAATTCGTAATAAATGTATTGATCCTGAAGATTCAGTTATTACCTGAAAGAATGCTGTTGGGGATATGCTGAACCGAAGGTTGTTGATATAATCATGAATTCGAGCTTCAGTAGAGATGTTGGTGGTTTGCTCCTGATTTGTCCCATTATCTGACATTGGAATAGACAGTACTTCAAGTGGAGCATCAGGTGGTGCAACATTTGATATTCCTGTGTGATTCTGTGCAAATAGCAAGAAAGGTGGTTAGTTATAAGGTTGGACTCTAGAGATTGGAAACTCTATTACACAATTTCTTCTATAGTTATATAAGAATAAGTAAGGAGAAATAATCACCTGAACAACTAAAACAGTAAGTGGAAGAGTTGGGGAGCTTGCTCTGGCTCCTTCAGCAAATGCTTTCGCCATTTCTTCAAACTCAGTGGCCACTTCTGCCTCATCAGAACCAGTTAAACAAACCTGAATAGTTTCAGGTGAGATAGTGAAATCAAAACAAGAGGTAAAAGCAGGTAAAAGCAGGTTGGATGAAAAACATCGACTACCATTCGAGACACAAACCTGAACCATAAGCATAACCTCCGCAATTCTTGTAATGGCATCTTCATCATTTAGAACGCCAGGTTTTCTCCCTTCTCGAACCTAATATTTTTAGTTTCAGTAAGGTGAACGAGAAATCTTAGTAGGTATATCATGCTTCTTGCTATAACATAACATCGTGTCTGCAATAACACATACCGTTAACTGTCGCCAGAACCCTGTGTGTTCAAACCTATTCCAAACTGGGAGCCTCGACTTATTTATAAATGTCTGAAAGATTGAAGCATATAGTGATGCAATTTTAGAGACATTGGGGCAATCCACAGGCTCCTCGACTGCTGTCACACCCGCACTGAAAAGATGTTGCAATTAGTTTTTCCCGTGATGCTATGAAAAAACGCAAGTTTCAGGAAATAAAATAGAAATATACCTAAAATTTCCGAGACTGAATCCAACAGTTTGCTTCCCCTGTACGGAAAATCCAACTGAGAACTCACACTTGTTCCTGTAGCCATTTGTAATTGGTGATTCTATAATGCCCTCAAGGTTGCATGAAAGACCACCTGCATGGTTTCATGTATGAATTAGAAGTCCCAGCGAACCTTCAAGGCATTTATAAATGGAGAGCTCAGGTATTCACTTTGCCAGGATGCAATTGAAACTTCAAATGTCTTGTTTTCTTACCTCTATCTCTCGACGTAAGGACCCATTCTGGAAGTGAATTCCCATTTGGACAAGCTTTACGCGCATTCCTCGACTGACAAGAATTTATATGTCCAGTAAAAACCCATCCATTGAGCTAGAAACAAATAAACACAAATGGAAACTAGGAAAGAAAGTTCCTGACAAGTTTTTTCAACATGTGCATAATAGATGCCTTTTTCTGTTCAAGCTGGTCTGCATAAGAGAGGTCTGCCAAGGGAGTCACAGCTTCACGGGCACATTTTGCCGATTTTTTTGTTTCGCTCTTGTCTGTTGTACGGGGAAGGACATCAGAGATCTTCAAATTGTTTTTATTAACAGCTAGTCCATCCAAAATCTACAAAACATTCAACAGATTATAAAACAATATTCTTCATGTATCTCTAACTAAATGAGTTCAACTATCAGTTAAACAAACGAAAAAAGAAAGCAACCTCAACGCCGCTCTGCAATTGTTCTGCATTCTCAAATGTCACAAAGCCAACCATCATTCCTCGTCTTTTCTTTGCAAAGGCATATTGAACTCCCTGCAAAATAAAATGAATGAATAAGTCACTGAATTTATAAGCTTTTTCCAACATTCCTGAGGTAACTTCGAGTTCCCAATGTAAAATCAAAAAGAGAATGAAGGACTAAAACTTAAAATGGACTAAAACTTAAAAAGGACTGAAACTTCACCTGGTCTCCTAAAAACTTCTTCAGATCATCTGATTGCCATTTTCCGGGTAAATGCACAACACATTTACTTAGAGACAGATCAACAACACGACCACCACATCCTTCATCATCAACAATTGAGTCCATCATTTGCTCTGTGAACAAAACCTCTGCGTCGTCTTTCTCATTTTCCAACATCTTCATCATCTTTGCCTTCTTGCCACGCTCAGAGGTCGGATCCCATGTATTATCCGGTTTCATCCGGAGCTCTGCCTCACCGTGAGCGTATTTACACTCGCTTCCATGGCTGCACGAAGCCTCACGCCTGAAGTAGGAGCAGAGACTCGTTTTCCACCACGGTGAAGGAATAATCTTCTTCGGGTCCGACGATTCGAGATTAGTCTTCTCATCCTCTTCGTTATCTGCGCGTTTCCGTTTCTCCCCCACGGCTTCGACATCATTCATTGGATGTGAATCAGACGATGGAATTGGCTCAACTGGACCAGTAGGAGTGTTATCGGAAGGAGCAAGCTGAGGTGTTACGGTTTTGGCAGCCAATGGAAGCTCCTCGATTGATGATGACTCAATGGGAGCGAGAGTGACACTGGACGATTCCAGATTGGTCTTCTCGTCTTCATCGGTGCGTTTTCGTTTCTCCCCCACCGTTTCGACGTCGTCAACTGGATGGGGTATTAGGGTTTCGGCGGCGGAAGGAAGGTCGTCGATTGATGATGACGCCATTAGAAGAGGCGGTTAACGGTAGAGATAGGTTACGGTTTTTCAATTCAACTATATCGGCGAAGTTACTTCACCCAATTGTATATTAGAGATTCAGCCCTTAAACCCTAACCCCATTAGATGGTTTACTTTCTAATATTCCAATTATATTTTACTCTTTAGAATAAATAACTTTTTTTTGGCATTGGGAACTTGTATGCCATTGGCCATCAGTTGGTCTTTATTCTGAAATTCGTATTACTCAAATGTTTAGATTTGTTTGGCTTTGATTCATTCATCTTCTCAGAATTCATTCCCATCTTTTTTCAATGTTTTGGTGTATAAATATTGGATCAATAGACCATAAGACTAAATTATTATTCAAATCCCTTGCTTTATTTTCAAAAATTACATTATCTTAAATATCAAATCAAATCTGCAGCGGTGAAGAAACCAGGGTGCACTCATGAACAAGAAGCTTCAACAGCTAAGCTCTTGACGATGCCACGACATGGTTCTCCGAAGACTCTGGTCGACACTTCAACCTTGCAATTCCTGGATCCAATACATGCCTGCCACGTGTGACACGCAAAAGTCAATATATTGAGGGAGTTGAAAGTCAAATAAAAGGAAAGGAGGAAAAAGAAAAAATGAGACCAGACCTTTCGGACGCGAGAGAGAGACCGAGAACTGCTGCAACTGCCGTGGCTGAAACTACCGCAAGTTCCTTTTGGTGTACCGAAGCTTGCGAATTTGACAGAAGATATCACCTGAGTGGAGATGGGGCATTGTAAGGAAAGAACAGGACTGGTTCTGTTTCTTTTTGACTTGGAAGTCCACGTGTTGTCCACCGGAGGTGGATGAGACTGGGACACCGTCAGACACAGACTGCTCTCCTTTTGTTTTGTCGCAAATGATATCTGTGTCGGATCTCCTCCCATCTCCTCAAACAGAACTAGTATATTCCCACTCGGCTTTATCCACGAGCGAGGTACATGATACCTGCAAACGAACCAAAATATGAAAAAAATATAGAAAAGCGAATTTAAATCTGGATTGAACACCTAACTATTCAATGAAGAGATGTAAGATGGTTAGTACTTACAATGTCTGTGAAGGTTTCCCACAGTTCTTGAGGCATTTGTTTGCACGGTAAGATCCTCTATAATCACATGAATCAGTGCAACCGGTGTTTCGTGCGATAATGGTTGGCCAGTACCTACCTATGCTCTGTCCGTTCACCCACGCAATGCCCTTTCCTGTACCTGTGAAGTCTATCGCTACTGGCTCGCTCCCCGAAGGAGCATCAAATGTTGTCTACATAACGTAACAAGCGTTTGTTAGAGGGTGACAATACAATGTTTTGGAAATTTTATGTAATGGTTTTGTTGGTGTATTATCATCACCTTGTACCAAATCAGTGGCTGTTTAGTGGGCAAGGGAGACTTTGATACATATTCAGAAGAATCTCCAGTTGCAAAGCCTGTGTCTTCCCCTTTAAGTCCAACCTATTAATCACAAACCGTTAAAATTTGAAAGCCAGGGTAGGAGCAGTGAATATGACAAGAGATGATTATGGTTGATTCATATTAACGCACCTGATAAGTCCATTGTTGTGAAGTCAAATCAATTGAGCTACCACTCTTTGCGCTTTTAATTGTCACAGGACCGATTATTCCTGCTCCCGTTAAGTCAAAGAATGCTCCATAGTTCTGAGGAATAAATTAATTAAATTGGTCGAGTTAATTCTGCCTAGTCACATCCTGTGCAGTAATTTTGAGGAATTCTTTTGTTGGAGCATCCAGTGCAAGTTATCTCAAACCAAAAAATGCTTTTCAGGTTAGAAACTAAGAGAACGTACCGCAAGCCCTACAGTCACACTAAGGAGATCAATAGTATTCTTTCCTGGTACAAGAGTAATAGGGATGTCCAAGGAAATCTTCTGTTTACCATTTCCGCTTCCTGCGACAACAGATTGTGTATGCAACATATATCATTGGTAAATTTAGAATAACTCAAATGGCAAGCTTAAATCCAACTGACTTGTGGAAACTCAAGAGTAAAATACATACCGACAAGTTTTTCATTTATATAAGCATAGACCAGTTGACCAAGGGATTCGATGTGAAGGACTGCTTTAGACCCTTCGTCAAGGAAAGTCTCATCGCCTTTAATATCCATCCTGTTTTAGATTATGACATATAGAAAAGCTCTGTTAACTAACATAAAGAATGGAGGAAGTTGGTAAGAGAAAACCGTGCATACTTTGCGGGAAGAGAATTTAATGAGAAAAGAGGTCAGGCCTACTCTACCTTAGCGAGTACCACAAGTAATCGCTTTTATCAGCTGTGGTATTTATCTGCTCTAGTAATCCAGGTTTCAAGGATGCATCAGCCTTAGAAATTCCAATAGGTTCTCTAGTGTAACTCCATTGTGAACCTAACTCCCCAGATGAACCACCATCAGGCTTCAATGATTGACGAGAATATGGGGTAGACTCTGTTGCAGAATTGATCTAGATATGCAATTAGCTATCCAAATTAGTGTGAGTTCTTCCTACAGACAATATGATAAGCAGTGATAAGCTTAACAAATTTAAGATGTTATTGAACAGACCTTTGCTGTGTTGAAAGCTACATTCTTGCAGTCCGGTAAAATGCTTACAGACCATGCAGGCAAGTGATATGATTTTCCATTGAAAGTCACAGTTGCATCAGATTGCGTTCCAACATTTGCAAGAAATGCAGCGCAGGATCCAGATGCTGTTTTATATACAGAGGCCTGTGAAGAGAGTTTAATTTTACATCATACACCTTAGATAGAATCGAACGTTTCCTGTCTATAGATAACAAGACAACAACAATATCAATGCATATTCAAGTGATGCCGCAGCATGAAGTTGTTGTTACCTCCAAATTAGAACCCAAAGAAGTAATTTTTGGATCTGTGGCAATCAACGCTTCTTCACAAAGCTTAATAGCCTTGTGTAGATCTCGTAAGTGTCCCCATTTTGGTTGTCTAAGAAGTCCTGCAACAAAATGGATCACGGGTTCAGTAATCCACACATTTTAACTATAAATCGAAGAGAAAAACAAAGACACTCAGTAGTGAATCCGTACCATACTCATCAATTGGAGCATCATAATCATAACTAGTAGAGATTAAAGGTCCTCCACTAGTCCTATCAAAGTTTGTTCCACCGTGATACTGAACAAGAATAAGACCAAAAGCAACTCATTTTACAAACTTTTGAGTATCGCCTTGTTGGCTCTAGTCGAGTGATTTATATCAACGAGAAAGTGGAACTTAATAGAGAAAACAATTGGCTTCATTACCATGTAATAGTTCTGGAAAGTTCCACCTCGTTGATAAAACCGTGCAACTGCAAATGCAAGATCTTCAACAGGTCTGTAGGGGGAAGGATCTCCAAAACCAAGGAACCTGTTTGGCCGGTTATATTAGAAAGTGAATCAGATGCCAATTTTGGAGACTTAACAAATTATTATGGTAGAATCCAAGAGACTCACCATCCACTCCAGTTCTCTGTCCACATCTTGGGTTTATTGTTTGAGTTAGGAGTAAATTGGTCGCAGTAGAAACCATTGCATGTGTTGATCTACCAAGAAAAGCAAACAAAGAGCAATAATGTCTCAATCAGCAAGACTAACTACCACATTTGACACACTTTCCTATTTAAGAATTTGCTACTATATAGAGCAAGATTCTCCATAAGTAAGACTAAGTCGTAGAATCTTAGAAACTCACCATGGGATCAGGAGCATCTGGTTGTTGGCACATGTTCCAGGGTACTCCAGTATTGAGTGAAAGAGCCATAGAAGCAGACCACTTGATATAACTTTTTCCCGCAGCACCATAGGCTGAATCAATATTTCCATATTCATTCTCAATCTGTCATCCAAAAAGAAAATATTCTAATTAGAAATTGAGAATCCTAAGAGATGTTACACTAGTAAGCAGACGATGCCTTAGAAAAATATTTTCTATGGTTGAACCTGCGAGAGAATGATTGGACCTCCTTGTGAAGCATAAAGCTTTTCCTGCTTCATCAAATCAACAATCTTGGTGGTAAATCGCTGCATCTCTGCCTGCAAACAAACAAACCATATCCATATTTAACAGCTACATAAAACATTTACAAAACATACATAAAAAAAGGACACATCACCTAAACATACCTTAAAGGGCTCATTATCTGTTCGAAACTTAATTCCAGGAACGAAATGGAGCCACACTGGGAAACCACTGTTACACAAAATCGTCAATTAAAAAAATATCAAATACGAAAGTAAAATTATGAGCGGAAAACCCGTTTACCCGTAATTCCATTCGGCACAGACGTAAGGACCAATTCGTAGATGAACATAAAGACCAGCTTTAGCTACAAGCTTTACAAAGTTAACTAAATCGTATCTTCCTTCGAAATTATACTGAAAAATTTTTCCACCAAAAAAAAAAAAGTCAGAATCAGAGACAAACGTGTAGTTTTCAATCACTAGAAAAAAAATTAACCAAAAAAAAAAAAAAA
>OVAX01001285.1:0-48998 GCA_900406405.1 Lepidium africanum | reverse complement strand
TATTGGCTTTAGTAAGTTGTTTCTTCATGCCTTCTTGATTATAAATCGCTAATGAGAGTTAAGTCATGTTGTAGTATGGTTGAGATTGTTTGCCATGAGAATAGATTCATTTACTTGTGAACTTGCTTTCTAGAGATCACCTCTGTTTGAGTTTTGTTAGGCATCTAAGGTAGATTAAGGAATCCTACTGAGCCATTATTCCCATCCTTGAGACCTACTTATCATTCTGATTTCCATTTGCTCTTTGCTACCTTAACTTGCTTTAGTTTTGCAGTTCACTGTCCGTCTCTCTGTTTGATTTGCTCTATTATCCTGAGTTCTTATTGATTCTAATTATATCTGGTTTATTCCTGTTTTGTTTAGTTAATTGCTTGTTTACTTTCCCATTAGGTTGGTAGTGAAATCAGTATATTAATTGGCTTGAATTAGAATTAGTTGGATCATATCTTTATTGCTAGTTGCTCACCCATTAGATTGACACCTTTCTATTCTACAATGATGAAAGTGCAGTAGGCTATTTGAAAATATAGTAAAAAACTGTTATCAAATTGGCGCCGTTGCCAACTGGGTGTTTGTTAGGTACAATTAGGATTTTCAACTTTCTGAGATCAAGTTCCTTTTGTTCCATATTGATACTCACCTCTGGTTCTGCCTTTGTCATTCTGTTTCAGGTGATTTCACAACTTGACCACTCAACTCGGTGTCCCAACCCCAGTCAAGGGCCAGGTTGAACTCTCTCATTGCATGTAGACACATTCATAGGGGAGCCAGAACCTTCTACGCCTTTGTGAAAATATTGACCAGCTTCCTCGCGAGTTCAGAGCACAGAGAAACCGTCTCCGCAGTGAGTGCGAGCACTCAGTGGAAATGGATCCGCACACAGACGAGCACTCAACCCAACTTCCTGTGCATGGACCTCGATAGAGGAGGCCACGAACAATTGGAGCTGGAGATGCACCCAGTGCCCACATCCAGAGACATGACATTGTTCCTCCAACTATTCCAAACAACAATTTCGAGATCAAGAGCAGTCTTATCTCTATGATCCAAAACCGGTAATTCCACGGATTACCTTCTGAAGATCCCCTTGATCATTTGGACAAGTTCGAGCAGATGTGTGGACTGACGAAGATCAATGGAGTGAGTGAAGATGCCTTCAAGCTCAGATTTTTTTCATTCTCTCTTGCGGTCAAAGAGCATGTCTAGGAGAAGCATCTTCCCTAAGGATCTATCACTTCCTAGATAAATTGCAAGACCGCTTTTCTTGTAAAGTTTTTCTCCAATTCTCGGACTGCGAAGCTGCAGAACACAATCTCAAGCTTTGTGCAACAAAATTCTGAAACCTTTGCGGAAGCTTGGGAGAGATTCAAGACTTATCAATCACGGTGTCCTCACCATGGTTATACCACTGAATCTCTACTTGGCACCTTATACAGAGGTGTTCTTCCTAAGATCCGAATGCTCTTGGACACAACAACCAACAAAAATTTCCTTAACAAAGATGTAGATGAGGGCTGGGAGCTAGTGGAGAATCTAGCTCAAGTAGATGGTCAATATAACGAGGATTTTAATAGAAGTATATGCGGGACAGTTGACTCGGACTCGATCAGCAGGAAAAAGCTTAAGGCTTTGAATGAGAAGTTGGATAAGCTCCTTATGGTACAGCAGAAACAATTCGTGACTGAGTACGAGCAACTTTAGGAAGAGGAGAATGATCAGGTTGAAGAGGTTAATTTTGTGCAGAATCAGGGAGGAGGCTACAAGCAGTACAACAATTACAAGCAGCACCCAAATCTCTCATACAGGAATACCAATGTTGCTAATCTTGAAGACCAAGTCTATCCACCAAAACCCCAACATGCTCAGACTAAGGCTTTTGTACCCAAACAACAATACCATCAGAGTTTTCAGCCAACTCCAACAGTACCACCAGGGTATGAAGCTCAACCTTAGCCGCCTACTAAACAAACTCTAGAGGTTATGGATTTACTCCAACAGATTCTCAAGGGTTAGAAGTCTACAGCTACATAGTTGACACAGAAGTTTGCAGAGGTCCACAATAAGATATATGCATCTCAATGACCTCAACTGCAAATTTAAGACGTTGAATGCAAGACTCAAGTATGTTGAGAGTCAGCAAGCTTCTTCTTCTACAGTAAAGACATAGGGACAACTACCTGGGAAAGTAGTTCAGAACCCTAAAGAATATCATACTAGTGCTATTACTCTGAGGAGTAGACGTGAATTGCTGATTCGTGCAGAGACTGCTAAGGATACTGAGGACAGTAACGTTCAGGAAGGGGAGGATGGCCTATCTCAGGATAAGGCTGAAAAATCAACTCTAGTGGTGACACTTGATCAACCAACTCGCCCTACAGGTGACCGAGTTGAAATTTCTAATGCTCAAAAACAGTCAGTTCCCCCTGAAACACTTAAACCATTTGTTCCTCCATCTTATAAACTACAGCTACCTTTCCCCGAGAGGTTTAAAAAGGATGTTGCTGAGAAGTACAAAGCTCTTTTGATAAGCTAATTCAAGGCATTGAGCTCAAAGTTCCCATATTAGATGCTTTTATGTTGATGCCTCCATATCAAAAGTTCTTCAAAGATGCACTTAAGGAGAGAACAAAAGAGGTTGAAGGTATGGTGGTGCTCACTTATGAGATCAGTGCTATCATCCAAAGAAAGATTTTTCCAAAGAAACTTGATGACCCTGGTATGCACTTGGACCTCTATCCTTTAGCAAGTGCTTATGTGATCTTGGTGCTTCAATAAGCCTCATGCCTCTTTCAGTTGCAAAGAGATTAGGCTTTAGTGACTACAAATCTTGCAAGATATCCCTGATTTTGGCAGATAGGTCAGTGAGGATCCCACATGGTGATTTAGGAGATCTTCCTGTGAAGGTTGGTGGAGTCGAAATACCAACTGACTTTGTTGTTTTGGAAATGGATGAGGAACCTAAGGATCCATTACTCTTTGGAAGACCTTTCTTGGCCACTGCTGGTGCACTGATTGATGTGAAGAATGGAACAGTTGAGTTGAATTTGGGTCAGGGTTTTAAGATGAAGTTTAACGTCATGGAAAGGTTATGAAGAAGCTAACGATTGAAGGTTAGTTATTTTAAATTCAACAAATGGATGCTTTAGCCGATGAGCTATTGGAGGAATTAGCAGTAGAGGATCAGCTGCAAGTAGCTTTGACTAAACTAGCTGCAGACGGATATTACACTAAGGAAGCTGAATATTATGAGAAGTTGCTGGACTCCCATAGATCTATAAATGAGTCAGTTGAATTCGAAGATTTGGCCAGATTGAAGTCATAGTAGAAATTGAGGAAGAACCAATCTCGACAAAACAAGAATTAGCGGTTTTAAGACCCAACTCAGCTTCCCACATCGAGTCAGTAGCCGAGTTGAGCGATATCTTGGTGTCAGATGACTGGTCTGAGCTGAATGCACCTAAAGTGGAAATGAAACAACTTCCTGTAGGGCTAAGGTATGCTTTCTTAGGTCCCAATTGCACTTGTCATGTGATTGTCAAAAATGCTTTGAATGCTGATGAGCTGAACATGTTCTTGAATGAACTTAAACGTTTTAGAAAGGCTATCGGGTATACTCTTAAGGATATTAGAGGAATATCCCCTAGTTTTTGCACCCATAGGATACATTTGGAGGATGAGTCTCATTCTAGCATAGAGCCCCAGAGGAGGTTAAACCCCAATCTTAAAGAAGTAGTGAAAAAAGAAATACTAAAATTGCTAAATGCCGACATTATATACCCTATCTTTGACCATAAGTAGGTCTGTCTCAAGCATTGTATCCCTAAGAAAGGAGGTATTACTGTAGTTAAGAATGATAAGAATGAGCTAATACCTACTCGTACTATAACGGGTGATAGGATGTGTACTGATTATAGGAGACTTGATTCTTTAACTAGAAAAGATAATTCCCTTTACCCTTTGTCGACCAGATGGTAGAGAGGTTGTCCAACCATAGGTATTACTGTTTCCTTGACGGATATAGTGGATTCTTTCAAATCCCTATACATCCGAATGATCAGGAAAATACTACCTTTACTTGCCCTTTTGGCACATTTGCTTATAGACGAATGCATTTTGGTTTGTGTAATGCTCCTGCTAATTTCCAACACTGCATGACATCTATATTTTTAGATCTGATTGAGGAGATGGTTGAAGTCTTCATGGATGAATTTTCTGTCTATGGCTCTTCCTTCTCCTCTTATTTGTCTAATTTATGCAGGGTCCTTAGCAGGTGCATGGAAACAAACCTTGTACTAAATTGTGAAAAGTATCACTTCATGGTTCAAGAAGGACTAGATAGGCCACAAGATATCAGAAAGGGGTATTGAGGTTGATCAAGCCAAGATCAAAGTCATGGTTCAGTTTTAGCCTCCTAAGACAGTAAAGGATGTTCGAGGTTTTCTGGGTCATGCTGGGTTCTACAGGAGATTTATCAAAGACTTCTCCAAAATTGCAAGACCACTAACACGCCTATTATGCAAGGAGATCGAGTTTAATTTTGACTCTGAGTGTCTTGAGGCGTTTCTAAAGATCAAAGAAGCTTTGGTGTCTGCTCCAATAGTCCAAGCTCCAGATTGGACTCTACCATTTGAGATTATATGTGATGCTAGTGATTTTGCTGTATGAGCAGTTTTGGGTCAAAGGAAGGATAAAAAGCTGAACGTGATCTATTACGCCAGCAGGACGCTAGACGATGCCCAAGTCAAATATGAAACTACTGAAAAAGAACTTCTTGCAGTAGTTTTTGCAGTTGAGAAGTTCAGATCATATCTGGTTGGGTCAAAGGTGATTGTCCACATAGATCACGCAGCTTTGAAGTACCTAATGAAGAAAAAGGATGTGAAGCCTAGATTACTGAGATGGATACTGCTGCTTCAAGAATTTGACATGGAAGTAGTGGACAAACCTGGAGTAGAAAATGAAGTAGCTGATCACTTATCACAAATGATGATAGAGGATTCAATCCTTATTGATGAATCAATGCTAGAAGAGCAACTCATGACCCTCAGAGCAGAAGAGAATTGTTACCAAATCAGTGGTAAGCTTGCTGGAGCTACTTTGCCTTGGTATGCAGATTTGGTCAACTACCTGGTCGTTGGTGTAGTGCCTAAGAGTTTGGATTCCTACTAGAGGAAGAAATTCTTTAGGGATGTGAATCACTACTTCTGGGATGAACCTTATTTATACAAGAAAGGCTCTGATGGTTTGTTCAGAAGGTGCATTGTAGAGGATGAGGTTCAGGGTATCTTGGAGCATTGTCATGGCTCAGCTTATGGTGGTCACTTTGCTACATTCAAGACGGTTCAAAAAATTCTACAATCTGGTCTATCGTGGCTGACTGTGTTTAAAGGTACTCAAGCTTTTATTTCCAAATGTGACCCCTGTCAGATAATGGGAAACATTAGCAAAAGGAATGAAATGCTACAGAACCCAATTCTGGAAGTCGAAATATTTGAGTGCTGGGGAATCGATTTTATGGGGCCATTCAATCCACCATCACACGGGAACAACAATATTTTGGTAGCAGTGAACTATGTCTCTAAGTGGGTTGAGGCCATAGCTTGTCCCACTAATGATGCTAAAGTTGTGATAAAAATATTCAAGAGCATTATTTTCCTCAGATTTTGAGTGCCTAGAGTGGTGATAAATGATGGAGGTTCTTACTTCATTAACAAGCTGTTTGAGAATCTATTAATATTCTTCACTCTGACAGGCGAGTTGGGGTGGCGAATTGAACTCTGGCCTTCAGGATACTGGCACTTCCAATATGCTCAGCTTGCTGGTCACCAGGCGAGTTCAGGATGCGAATGCTTTAGTTTGCAGTTTGGCTTGGTTCTTCTTGGCTTCACTCGCTGGTCTGACTGGCAAGCTTGAGTAGCGAGTTGAACTGGAGAGGCGTGTGAAATATTTAGTTTGCAAGATCTTCTACTCAGACGCTTTGTCTTAGGCTGATCCTTGCAGTATTTGTGCCAAATCCACTCCAGAATGCTCCAAATAAGCTCAAAGGTACTTGAGATGCTCCAAATACAACGTGTATGCAAAATGAATGTAGTGCAAGCCTAAAAGGACTCTAAAATACTAAATATGCAATGAGAATGAATGCAAACAAATGTGAATTGTGCAGCTAAAATAGGGTAAAATGCATGTATATCAAGGGACTTAAGGAGCTGTGAAACAAGGAAAATTGGAGATACGACAGAGAATTCAAAGGGGACGTTCCAGGAGATAAGTTCAGTACAATATTGATTGATTAACTACTGAGCTATAGGCATTGGGCTGCGAAACTCACAGATAAGTCAAAGGGAATAATATGTGTTGGTGGAATTGTAAAAGCAATCTTGAAAGCTTGTGGAACAAGGCTGAAATCTGATCCTATTCCTCCTAATTGGATTAATATTCCTTATATGAAAAGGACAGGATATCTGGGAAGAACACCGAGCAACGGACTTTGTCTCTACAAGTTCCCTCACCCAGAAACTGAAGATGAAGAATTGATGCAACTTCCTCATCTGGAGTTCACAACAATAAAGCTAGGGTATAATATTGACTTCAGACCTCCAAGACCGGCCCTTTGCAGAGTAGAAGCTCAGGAAAATGTTCAGAAACAACCAAGGGATGCAAATGATATTTCTCAGCAGGAACCATATTGCTACTACTTTGACGATTATATAGACCCAAAATGGACCAAAGGAGTGAAAGATGCACATAAGAAGAGTGGGCTCCTTCCGAAATGGAATAAGTTACAGAATAATGTGATAGAAACACTAGTTAAATCAATACATGAAATGAGATTAAAGCACTCCAGAGAGCTCTGAGGTTCAATTCTCGTCTCAAGGAAAAGACTCCTCAACCTCCACCACCGACTTTGAGAAGAACCATGTCTGTTTCTCAACAACCTCGACGATGCTCTACATCTGTCCCTGCTAGGAATTCATCACATGTGCTAAGGGCAACACCAGTGCATCGAGAGGTTGAAGCTACAACACAAGTTTCAGTAAATTTTGACCCCTACTCAGGTCAGCAGCTCGAGCTGAGGACCGAGCTGGGTGGCAGATTTCATGATGGCGAAGTTGTACAAAGCCACATACCACAGGCAATCCTATTTCATGAGTTGCGACTTGGAGAAGGTGCAAACGAGTTTTACAGAGCTACATCACACTTCACGATTCCTCCAGACTACAATCAATCACACTATGCTGCATCGGAACATACAGCTCCGCTAGATTATGATCCAACACCTCAGCCTCCATCACCTTACACGGACAATGCTGATCCATTAACATGGACTATGTACTTCTAGCGAGGTACCAACTCCAAACACTCATTGTATATATCATTGCATTTTTAATTGTTTTTTTTTCTTATTGATGGTCTAGGATTCTCCTTTAAGCTTTTATCCACACGAGACTGTGTGATTTAAGTTTGGGGAGGGGTCTAGATAGAATTTGATCATGTTTTCTTTGTTCTTATTTTCATTTCTCATGCATTCATATAAGTTTTATGAAAATCCAAAAATATTTTTTATTTTTTTTTCATTATGTTCATGCATACATATAAGGCATAAAAAGCACAAAAAAATCAAAAAATCAGAAAAAATTGCATAAAAAGAGTGTCATATAGTTGCATATTATGTAGATTGAGTCTAGTTTGCATTGGGAACTATGATACTTCTGCCTTGTTTGCTGCTGGATTGATGGTTAGAATCACTGCCCTCGTCTAAGTTGTTTAATGCATTTATTCTAGCTTGAAATTAAAACTGAACCACGCTTGGAATTCGCGGAATGTATTGCATATTTTGATTGAAAGTGCTGTGATTTGATGTTGTCCCTTACTTAAGTGATAACCAGAATTTGAATTAGCAATTATCTAGGCTTTGCATCACTTTGGAGTTTATGGATTTCATAGAATATTTGGACTATCTTTTTCCTTCATGACTGCTACCTTGTTAGTCCAAATAGCATCCCACCTTGCTGCATAATTGCCTTATTTCAAACCTTACCATGTTTGTTGTGTGATTGTGAGGCCTTTTTCGGAAATAACTTAGCATAAAGTGTTAGGTGAGAACCAACAAGAGCATTACTCCATGTAGATTCTGGTTCACGACTTTTGGACCAGGCTAGGATTAGGTGGCTATGGTTTTGGGTGTGGGTTTTGCCACCTAGTCCTAGCCTATTCCAAAAGTCGTGAACCAGAATCTACATGGAGACATGCTCTTATCGGTTCTCACCTAACACTTTATGCTAAGTTATTCCAAAAAAGGCCTCACAATCACACAGCAAACATGGTAAGGTTTGAAATAAAGTGATTATGCAGCAAGGTGGGATGCTATTTGAACAAACTAGAGTCCACTGAATAGCTTATAATTCCACTGGTCCAGCCACCGACTCTAGAAACGTTGTTGCGAAATTTAATAAGGCAACAAGAGGCAGCTGATCAAAGAAACTCAGAGTGTTTTGACCGGATTGAGGGACGCGTAGTAATGTATAGGAACAACTTTACTCCCGCACAAGGAAACCGATCTCGCGAAGAAACACTAGCAAGTGTGCAACGAAATCTATTTGGAGATACATCTGTTTTGTTGCCGGATGATGTTTTGGGACAGGCACAACTCCCAACCCAGCAAAATCTGACAATGCCAGTAGCACTAGATGCCACCACCGTCTTACGAATGATAGAGAACGTAAAGTCACAGTTTCACCAAGCAACCAGTGCTGCACCCGAGATTGGGAGAATACTTACTCAAGCTCGGAACTCGCCATTCTCACCGAAACTAAGGAAAGTCTCGGTCAATCAAAGCTTTAAAACGAGATGCCCTCTTTATGATGGGATCTCTTATCCTCTAAAATTCATGATTGCCTTCAACGTCATGATGAGGAGGGTCAACTACCAAGCAGATGAAGAAGATGTGGTATACTGCCAACTCTTCGCTGAGAACTTAACTGGAGACGCACTAGTCTGGTTCACCAAAATACCAGCCGAATCCATGAAACAATACGGCATATTCGTGAACCAAGATAGCTCAACTGCTGAGTAAAGATCTTTGAGGCAACAAGCATATGAGTCTCTGAAGTCATATCTCGGACGATTCAGGAAGATCATGACATAAACAAAAGTGAGCAATGATGTCGCCATCGAAACACTGAGGATTAGAATTATGAACAATGAGGTTTGCAGGTAGACTTTCACGTAAACCGGCGTCTGACCATCTCAGACGCTCTATGCAGAGCCGCGAGACACACCGAGTACTTAGAGAAAAAACAAATCATCTCGAGGAGTCAAAAGACTCAACGTGACCCCGGAGTCAAGGAATCAAAAGAAGAGTATCAAGAGCCGAGATAGCATAACAGGGGAAGGACCAACCCTTGAACTGCTTTCAATACTCCAAGTGGAAGAAAACCGTGGAACAAAACTTTATAATCGCAATGAGTACTGTGCTTACAATAATCGAAATGGTCATTCGACTTCAAAGTGCAATCAACTTCAAGAATTACTAGCCGAGAAGTACTCGAAAAGCGAGTTGACTATCTCAGAAGAAGAAATCGATAAGTTCGAGGCACAGAAAATGAAGGAAGCCGAGATGCATGACACATCATCTAAAGCAGCCAACCCGGAAAGCAACGCAGCTGGTAGTTCAAAGCGTGCCAAACTCGTCAAAGAGGAATCCGGCTCGGAATCCCCATGAGTCAAAGTAAATATCATTATGGGAGGATTGCAATCCTGTAATGATACTGTACGATCGATGAAGAAGTACGAGCGGAAAGTTGTAGCTGCAGTCAACTTCAGCTTACCCGACAAACTCGAAACTCTGAAGTTGGTGGATTCTGACATAACGTTTACTACGAAAGATGTCTAAGGAGTATGTTTTCCCCATAATGATTCACTAGTCATCAAACTCAGAGTTGTAGATTGCGATTATTCGAGAATACTTATCGATACTGGAAGTTTGGTCGACTTGATCTTCAAAAAGACGCTAGACAAGATGGCACTACTGGATCTCATAATCAAGCTAATTGACAGAATGCCAACCGCATTCGATGGGAGTTCCATAAACGTAATCGAAACAGTTAAACTTGTTATCTGAGTTACAGGAATTACGAGGTGGATCACATTCCTAGTGGTAGACAAACTACCGATATACAACATGATGTTGGGAACTCTATGGATATATGCCCTGAAGGCAATCCCGTCAAGCTACCATAAATGCACGAAGATTCCAATAGATCAAGGAGTCTATACACTTCGAGGAGATCAAAGAGTTTCGCACACATGTTTCATTGACGATTTGAAGCTCTAGAATAAGTTGTGTATGGTCACCACTTCCCGAGAAGCCAGATCAATCAATTGTTGAACTTGTCAACATCGACCTCACCGACTCAGCAAAATGCGTCAGCATCGGGATTAATCTAAGCAAACCAATCTGGAAAAGTTAATCCAACCACTTGAGCAGAATATAATGACATTCACATGGACAGCACAAAACATGCCAGGGATTGATCCCAAAGTCGCAAGTCATAGGCTTAATATCGATCCGACTTACAAGTCAATCAAGTAGAAAAAGCGTAAACTCGGACCAGAGATAACTGAAGCCGTCATTAACGAAGTCAAAAACTTAACCAAATCAGGGTCAATTGTCAAAGTACAATATCTGGAATGGTTGGCTAACCCAGTCGTAGTCCCAAAGAAAAATGGAAAATGGAGGGTCTGCGTCGACTTTACCGATCTCAACAAAGCATGTCCGAAGGATAGTTTTCCTTTGCCAAGTATCGACCAAATCGTCGAAGCAACAGCCAGAAACGAGTTGCTATCTTTCATGAATGCGTTCTCGGGATATAACCAAATCCGAATGCACCCTGATGACATGGAGAAAACCTCGTTCAAAATGGAACGAGGAATATATTGCTACAAGGTAATACCATTCGGCTTGAAGAACACCGGAGCTACATACCAATGGCTAGTAAATAGGATGTTTGCTGACCAACTTGGGCAAACAATAGAAGTGTACATCGACGATATACTAGCCAAATCTAAGAAAGCCCAAGATCATGTTGAACATTTCTTGGTGTTTTCGAACTCTAAACGAGTATCAGATCAAGCTCAACCCAGCATAATGCACCTTTGGTGTCACCTCGGGAGAATTCCTCGGTTACATAGTAACACAAAGAGGAATAGAAGCAAACCCAAAACAAATTAAGGGGGTCCAAGAACTACCTTCTCCGAAGAACAAGCGTGAAGTCCAAAGGCTTACTGGACGAAATGCTGCTTTGAATAGATTAATATATCGGTCAATAGACAAGTGCCTCCCATTTTGCCAACTATTGAGAGGAAACAAAAGTTTCGTATGGGATGAGGAATGCGAGAAGCTGTTTTCCGAGTTAAAGGAATATCTTTCAACTCTGCTGATTTTGGCTAAACTAGAAGATGGAGAGCCATTATATCTTTACATAGCGGTCTCACCTTCAACCGTAAGCAGTGTTTTAGTCCGAGAAGATAGAGGGATACAACATCCCATATTCTACCCAATCAAGTCACTCGATGGAGCCAAATCTCGGTATCCGACAACAGAAAAGCTTGTACTCGCAGTTGTCACCTCAACAAAGAAGTTATGCCCATACTTCCAATCCCATACAATTATCGTACTTACCAACCATCCATTGCGGACGATATTTCATAGCCCAAATCAATCTGGAAGATTAAAAAAGTGGGCAATCGAGCTCAGTGAGTATGACATCGAGTTCAAAGGAAGAACCAGCATGAAGTCCCAAGTCTTAGCCGACTTCATAATAGAGTTAGCACCCGAACTAGAGCCTTTGAAGTCGTACGAGAATCCAAAGATTTGGAAGTTATATGTCGATGGATTGTCCTTGTAACATGATTCCAGAGTTGGAATCTGACTTGAAACTCCAATTGGTGAAGCTTTAGAGCAATCTTTCCGCTTAAGTTTTCCAGCGTCGAATAACGAGGCAGAGTATGAGGCTTTAATTGTCGGGATCATATTAGCAAAAGAATCAGGGCAGCAGAAGTCGAATGCTTCTATGACTCACAACTAGTTTTCAATCAAGTCAACGGAGGCTACGACACAAAGAACGAACGAATGGAAGCATACTTGAAAATCGTAAAGAACCTTACAAAAGATTTACGATTCAAACTAAAAAAAATTTCTAGATCGAAGAACACAACGACAGACGCATTAGCAGCTCTGGCGTCAAGATCGGATCCTTTTCAAAGGAGAATCATCCTAGTTGAAAACATCGATAAACCAAGTATTGATCTACCAAATGGAGACTTTCTGATTGTCTCGGCAATTACTGACAACAAAGATGACCTCGACACTGAGATGCCAGATGCATCACAATCCGAAGAAGTTAAGATCGATTGGCGAGATGAGATCTTGGCTTATATCATCGACGGTGAGGCCCCCAAAGATAAATGGGCAGCAAGACGCCTCAAAGCAAAATGTGCATTCTATACTCAAGTCGATGGAAAGTTGTACCGACGGAGCACAAACAGAATACTACTAACTTGTATTCATAGCGGCGAGATAATAGAAGTAATACGAAACACTCACAAAGGAGTAAGTGGAAATCATGCGAGTCGACGATTGCTTGTACACAAGATACGAACTCTTGGGTATTTTTGGCCAACAATGGCGCAAGACTGCGGACAATATGCCACAAAGTATGACAAATGCCAACGATATACACACATAATTCATGCTCCAACTGAAGAATTGACATCGTCAATCATGCCTTATCCATTCATGCGATGGGCAATGGACATAGTCGAGCCTTTACCTTCATCACATCAAAAACGCTTCATACTCTTTAGGACAGATGATTTCTCAAAGTGGGTGGAATCTAAAACCTACTCTCAAATCAAAAACAAGGATGTAGTTAAATTCTTGTGGAAGAACATCATATGTCGACATGGATTACCATACAAAATTGTCACTGAAAATGGATCTCAATCATCTCAGCCAAATTTTCAAATTTTTGTGCAAGATGGAATATTAGCATTAGCAAATCAACTCTGAGAAATCCTCAAGGCAACAAGCAGGCCGAAGCAACGAATAAGCAGATGCTAAACGGGTGAAAAAAGAGACTTGAAGAAAAGAAAGGGAATTGGTCAGATGAGTTGGATGGAGAATTATGGTCACATCGACTACCCCGAGACGATCAATTGGCTTAACTCTTTTCTCACTTTCGCACGGGATGGAAGCAATGGCACCCGCCGAAGCTTCAGTTCCAACTCTAAGGCGAATCTGTTCCCCCGAGAATGAATAAGCAAACAACAAAGTAATGGCAACAAGTATTGAGTTGGAAGAACATCGAGACAATGCGTTACTTCAAGTACAGAACTAACAGCAACAAGCCGCAAGGTACTATGATAATGAGGATTTTGGTCTACTTGTTGTCAAATCCTATTGCAATACAATAGGTATCGAACTAGTGTGTTGCTATCACTAAGGGTATATAATGCTATTTTGATTGAAGAGAAATCAACCAATGGTTGTGATTCTGTCACAATCAACTATCAGAATGAAAAACAGAGTATGAATCCTGAGGGGTACTGAAAAACAGAGTATGAGAACAGAGAAATAAGACAAAAACAGAGAAATAGGCTAGAAGCAATAAATAATAAAAATGGGTCATGAGGAGAGTGGAGTTAACGATCTAAGCCTAACCATGGGTTTCGGATCTCATCTAGCAACCTATTAAGCAAGTCTAGGGCTATGGATTCAAATATCAAACAATCAAGCCATTATCATGGTCAAGAAATCTCAGCCTGAGCGTGACCTAACCTAAATCTCTTGGTGATTACACGCCCATACTGGCATAAAGAAACAATCATACACAACCAACTGACGCTCTGAACGACCAATCTCTTGGGTCAGAACCATGAATCCTAGATCAAACCTAAGCCTAGCATATTTTTTCAAGCACCTTTCAAGCATAATAGCTGCGAATCAAATTTCAATTGATCAAGTTGAAACAAGCATTAAGATCATTCAATCTAGCAAGGCCTATGACAGAATTCAAGAAATAGGACAGAAACCCCATGGTCAGATCTAGATCTACTCCATCTCCTCACAAAACCTTAAGTAGACTACTCACTAAGCATGGTGAGAAGCTCAAACTCAAGCATGGAAACGAAAGGCATAATGAAAGACTAAAAATACGGCTGAAAACGAAATTAAACTAACCAAATTAGAGATTCAACAAAGATCAAAGGATTTCATGAAAGAAGAAAAGAACAATCACAAAGGTAATGAAAAACTGTTTCAGATCTATGTTAGAAAAAGTAAAAACTAGGTTACTGCGTTTTTTCCGCTTAAAGGGGTATTTATAGATCCTCAAACATAAAAAACCCTAGTATGAGTCAGCATCAGGCAAAGTCGGTCAAAATAATGAAGTCGGTTGATGCTACTTCAGGGCTCACTGGTGGGTTCATACTAGCGAGTCCAGAATTCAGCTTCAGCCACTTCCAAAAATCTTAGCTTCAAGGTTACCGGGCGAGTTGGACTGGCGAGTGCTCCAAAATTCGTATTTTTGGCTTGTTCATTATGCTTCACTCGTTGGTACTGACGAGGCTGGGTATTGAGTGCTTCATGATTTTGAAATTCTGGCCTTATTTTTCTGCTGCAATCGCTGGTACTGACAAGTCTGGACTGATTTGGCTTGTGAAATCTGCAGTTCGCAAGGTCCTATGTTCAAGCACTTTGTTATCCTTCCAGTCTTTATGCTAATTTCACTCCAGAATGCTACAATAAGCCCAAAAGTACCTGAGATGCTTCAAATGCAACGTGTATGCATAATGAATGCAAAGCAAGCCTAAAAGGACTCTAAAATGCTGAATCTGCAATGAGAATGAATACAAACAGATGTGAAATGTGCAGCTAGAATGGGGTAAAATGCATGTATATCATACTACAACAAGAAAGTTTGAGGCAGACATTTCGCAGTCGGTGATCTCGTACTTAGAAAAGTTTTCCAAAACACGGCAGAAGTGAATACCGGGAAACACGGTGCTAATTGGAAGGACCATACATAATCACAAAAGTGGTCAAACCCAGCGTCTACGAGATCGCATCGATGGAAGGAGCAATAATTCTAAGGAGTTGGAACTCCGTCAACCTCAAGCGCTATTACTACTAAAAGGCAAACGCAACCTCGGCGTCGACGATGCATCTTGTAATGCGTCCTTAAAATAATTAATATATAATCCTTAAAATAATTAATATATAATCAAAACTACATTTTGGCTTGATCCCTTCGGGGTACGTAGGTAACCTTCGGGTGCTACTAAAATCTATAAAAATATTATAAGTCCATTCTTGGTAAAAAAAAAAAAAAAAAGAGGTTGATCCGAGATTCCCACTTAAAAAAAAAAAAAAAACAACAAAACAAGCCTTAAAACTGTAAAGGCCGAGACCCTACTCTCAATTCAAGACAAGTATTAAAACCTCGTACAAACCAAATGGAGTCTTAAAACCTCACGCACATCTTTTTGAGTCTTAAAACCTCACTTAATTCAATTCGAGTCTTAAAATCTCGAAGGCCGAGACCCTACTCTCAAATCAATTCGAGTCTTAAAACTTCGCACAAACTAAACTGAGTCTTAGAACCTTACACACATCTCTTTGAGTCTTAAAACCTCACTCAATCCAATCCGAGTCTTAAAATCTCAAAATCTCATTAATAGTAGGGCCAAGTCTAAGAACCTTTCTTAAACCGAGATCCAATTCTCGATGCCGAAAAAACATAAGGTTTTGTGCATAAAACCGAGATCTAATTCGTGATGACAACAAAACACTAGGTTTTGCACTAGAAAACCGAGAATCCAATTCTCAATGCCGACAAAACATAAGGTTTTATACATATAACCGAGATTAAATTTTCGATGACGACAAAGCATAAGTTTTGTACAGACTACCGAGAACATATTCTCGATGATGATAAAACATAAGGTATTGTATAGATTATCGAGATTAAATTCTCGATGACGACAAAACATAAGGTTTTGTATAGATAACCGAGATTAAATTCTTGATGACAACAAAACATAAGTTTTGTACATATATACCATTAAGCGAAACAAAACTTTATTTCATTTAAAGTCAATTTTTCTTTTTCACAAAAACTAAAAAAAAAAAGTATGATTTTGAGATCGAAACTTAAAGCTTGAGTCTTAAAATCTCAGCTTCCAAACGCCAAAACAACAAAATGTTCTCTTTCTAACAATCGGGATCTAAACTCTCAAACTTAGAAGGGAACTCGGCTATCACAACTATAATCGATCTCAAAATAAAACTTTATCATTGTTCAAACTATCGCAATCACCTTTCAAAAAAAAGAAGAAGGGAGAGAAAAGAAAGTTTTATGATTTCAACACTTCAATACATTCAACAGACTTTATGTTTACAATTTCCATTATACAGAAAGCAATTTACAAGTTGAGATTCGATCACAAGGAACCAAAAGAGGATGACTTTAAAGAAAGAGAGAATTCAATCAAAGATATAACTAAAAAATGCCGGGACAAATTAGCGACTGCAACTACCAATTTAGCGTTCAGCATTTGAAGCTTCGCCAACTTTAAACTGCGAGACGACCAAGTCTCCAGAATGTAACATCGTCAGATGCTCCCTGTTAACAAGTTCATTGAACTTGTGCAACTCATCAGTCACCAGACTCATCATTGCTGTGAAAAAGCAGTTTAAGAGCATTCACCGAGCCTAGGTACTGGGCATATGGCAACCTGGTTCCAAGATTAGTCTCCAGATCATTAGCAAAGAAGCAATCCTGTCAAAACACTCGGATCATGAAGGCCTTGGAAAATTTTCTTCTCCAAGATCACGATATGATGTAATCAGGAATCAAAATCTTCCTTCATGGATTTTAACTCGGCCTCCAGCGCGTTCATTTTATCATTGGCCTTCTCTGCCAACTTGAAGGCCTCACCTTGGTCCATATCAACGCAGCTTAGCGACTCCGTCAAAGCCACATTCTGTTCCACCAACTTAAAAACGTTTTCTCATTCTACCTTCAACTCGCCTTTTAGACGAGTAATTTCCTCCTCGGCAGCAGAAAGCTTGGACCTGGCCTCCACTACTTCAAGGCTCCCACGACCAGCGAGATTAGAACTACTTCGGACATTTCCTTCCGAAGTAGCACGAGACCCTTCTCGCTCCAACAAGATCTCGTTCAGACAGGCGACAAGTTACAAAAAGCATAAAATCAGAAAATACCAAAAAAAGAAATTCTTAAGGATCAAGCTTGGAGAAAAGAAAACCAACCCTTAAGAGCAAAAATGCAACCTCCTCGTATTCCTCCCGGTTTCACATTTGATCCGGGTGAGGAAGAAGCTCTAATGTAGTTCTAATCAGACGCAGTAGATCAAAACACTCACTCTGAGACTCTAAAATCGGTCTCGGATCAGCATGGTTGTGAGTAAAGCAGAAGTCGGGTGAATCTCTCCTTCTCCGACTCAACGTATTAGAGGAAACTCCCCTAGAAGCACCTCTAGATGGAACAATGCTCAGAGAATCCGTCCTAGGCCTCTTAGAAGGCCTAGAGTTACTTTGACCGACATTCGATCCAGCCTCAACCATGACGATGTCCCGAGTTGGGACAGGAGAAGAACTAGAGGCCCTAGCAACGTTTTTAAAAGGGCAAACGTCAGCCCTATCCAAAGCAGCATTAAGATTGTTTTCAACATCTGGGATTTTAAGGTCAGCAAGACCCATTGTTGAGAAAGGAGCAAAGAAGATTAAAGGAATTTTAACTCGGAGGAAGAAGTTTAAGCAAATTAATTGCAGAAGCAAGTGAAGGGTAAAAGTAAAAAAGTACAGTATTTATAGAGGGGTTTACCGGTAGTTGAAAAAATGTCAAACGGTAATTAATAAGTAGCGGGTCAAACCGTTCAACGCTCCAATCGGAATTCGACACGTGGATCAAAGATTCCAGAAACAGGAAACTCAACCGACTCGGAAATTCCTAAACATAATTTTCCGAGTCTGGGGGGAGACAATTGTTGGAGGTGGATCCGAGATCCTACTTTGGTCCATTGTAGACAATCATCCGAAAAATGCTAAGTGTAGAACTCGGCAAAGTTATCGAAGTTCCATCTCGGTTGCATAGATGGAAACTCGGAAGAGCACCTTCTCGGATAAGCATCAGAAAGAAGAGCGAATTCGGAAGACACTTCATCAGCAAAAAAAATGGAAATTTTCCTATTCCGACTTGAAAAATTTCCTAAAATCTAGGCAGTCTATTATGATCTATAATATTTCCTTATTTGTTTAGGATTGTAACCCACCTCTATAATCTATAAATAGAAACAAAGGTCCTTCGAAAAAGGGATCTGCTTTTTGGTACGCATTAAGCAATAATACGAACTCGACATTGTCTTTGACTTCATACTTCCCTCTTTAAAACCTTAAGAGTTTCTTACTTCTTTTCCTTCTAATTCTTAAAAAAAAAAAAAGAATCAAAACACCTTATGCTAGATTTGACTCTAACAAATTTGTACACACTAACTTAGTACATTTCCACAATCATTATTTTATTTCTCAAACGTAACAGAGTTATAGTATGTACATTTGTATTGTTTTCATTTTGTGATTAATAGGTATAGAAACAAATTATTATGGGGAATATACCATAAATTTATAATAACGTTTTCTTATTTGTACACGCTAACTTAGTAAATTCCCATAATCAATTATTCTATTTCCACAAACATAAAAGATCCATAGTATGTACATTTACATTGTTGTCATTTTGTGATTAATAGTTATAGAAACAAAATACTATGGAAAATATGTTATAAATAACATTTTCTTATTTGTACACACTAACTTAGTAATTTTATAATCAATTATTCTATTTCTACAAACTTAATTGATCCATAGTATGTACATTTTTGTTATTTCCATTTCGTGATTGATAAGTAAAGACACAATTTTTTGTGTCATAGGTGCAAATCGATATATTTTATATACACTCATACAATGAACACTATGTTACAAATCCCATTGTTTAACCATTGTTCACTTTCGTTTTAGTCCACTCTTTTTTTATGTTCTTATAATCATGTCCTATTTTGTAAGTCTTTTACTGATGGTCTTTTAACCTTAATTGCTTTATTTCTAGCTTCATCATCTTTGTCTAGTTTTTTTAACCTAAGGTATTCTTCAAAGAAATTACGAAAACTATGTGACTAGAGTGACATGTTTTTCAAATTTTATTTAGGAGAACTTGAATTCCATCCCCAAAAATTATATCATTTTCAGCACATTCAGAGACATCAAAAGTTACGAGATATTGGAAATCCTGAAGCTTATTATAGGTTGGACATAATTTAATTATCCCATTATGAAGAAAGGGAAGAAGGACTAATCATTACATGAAGCTTCTGAAAAAAGTATTATTGATGTCAAGTATCTTTATGATGTCACTCTACTATACCTTGGATGGATATCAAAATTAAAAGGTTATGACCTACTCTCTTTTTTTATTATGATTATGTTGACATAAACTAATGATAATCTTGATAGAGTCAACCCTTATCTCGATATGCTAAGTCCAATAATTTTTTAGGATTTGATGATATCATATGTCAAAGACAAGTGTTCGTGTTCTGATACACCTTCAATCCTGAAACTCATTACAGGTTGGGCATAAGTCATTTGTTCTATTATGAAGAAAGAGAAGAAGGACTAAAATTATTACAGGAAGTTTCTTAAAAAGGTATTATTGATGTCAAGTATTTTATGGTGTCACTCTACAATGCATTGGAGGAACATCAAAAATAAAAGATTATGACCAACTCTCTTCTTTTATCATGATTACGTTGACAGAAACTAATGATAATCTTAATAGAGTTTATGATAGAGTCAACATTTATCTCGATATGCTCAGTCCAAGAATTTTTGGAAGTTTGATGATATCATATGTCAAAAACAAGTGCTCATGTTCTGATACACCTTCAAAGTATCAAGAAGAGGCTGAAGACATTAAAACTAACATGGTGTGTAGAATTTGTTTATAGGATTATGAAGTTAAGTGTCTCATGAACATAAACTATTTATATATGAATATATTTTAGTTAACAGATATTTTTGTTATTGATTTGTATTGTTTTTTTTCTTAGCCTCTTATTGGTGGAATTGATTTTTCTTATTCTAATTCAATGTTATTTGGTTCTATTTACAATTTTTAATTAATTAAATCTATTATAATAATATAAAAACTAATAACTGCTGTTCTTAATTACGTATATCAATAACATAACTTTTTTTTAAATAAATAATTATGGTAACTATTAAATAGTTAATTTATAAAGTATTTATTGTGCTGTAATTGTCTCACAATATTAATACAAGAATCCAAAAAAATAAGCCAACTATAAAATAGTTTTTATTCTGAATTTTTGTTTGAGACCATTACACAATATTTGAAGTCGATTTAGTTAAAACCAAATAATCTCAAACCGTAAAACATGATTTTCGTCTTGCAATCTTAAACCAAAATGTATTGCGACTCTGAAATTAAAGAGTAGTTTTAAGAAACTTATTTTTAATCAAAATCTCGACTTAAATGAAGACTGATCCGCAGCAGAAAATGACTCAAAAGAAGATTGCGAGCCTGTTTTCTAAATTAAGGTAACGATGTGGTTAATTTACTAAATGAATAGAGGTATTAAATGCAAGAATATAGCATAATTTTACAAACATTTAAATACCTTTTAATCGATTGCCGCTTGATGCAGCGTATCTTCGTCATATCTTCTTTTTATCCTTAGTTTTTATTTATCTCTTTATTTAAGTTAATAGTTCAAATAATGTGAGTTATGTTATCTCCTCCTCTATTTATTTCGATTCTTTTGTAAACCCTACCAGATTATTTTTTGATTAATTTTCAGAAGGCTTTCAAGTTTCTCCTAATTCTTTTTAGATTATCAAATTCACTATTCTCTAACTACAAAAAGAGAGAAACGGATATTCTTTAGAATCAACGTTTCCTTTCTGACTATCTTTTAAGTGCTACATTAGTTTGGTATCAGAGCCGAAATCCTTCTCAATTTCATCCCAAATTTTTTTTTTTCATCATGCCTCGTCGAAAGACAAGACCTGTTGAATAGATCAATGAAGGAGCTGAGCTTTGTCAAACTTTGCTTGCTATGCAAGAAAACATCCAAAGCACCATTCACGCCTCCTTTCAAGAGCTCACGGAGACCTTGCTGAAAAATCTTCATCGTGACGTCATAGCCACGACATCAGAACCTGATTCCAACGATGAGGATAACCCTTTTGCTCCCTCCTCGACTTGTTCCCGCGCTCCTCACACCTCTGTAGGTGGCGCAGCTTCAAATTCTCGTACTTGGGAGTCTAGTTTCAAGGTTGAAATTCCTGAATTTCATGGTGGTGCTCGTGGGGATGAACTACTAGATTGGCTAGTGGATGTTGAAGAAATTTTAGAGTTTAAGCAAGTTCCAGATGATCGCAAGATCCCTTTGGTGGCAACGAGATTTCGTGGTCGTGCAGCTTCGAGGTGGCTGCAAGTGAAATCAACTAGGTTACGTGCACGAAAAGACAAGGTCAAAACGTGGGATAAGCTTCAAAAATTGCTCAAAGCCAGTTTTCTTCTGTATAATTACGAGAGAACAATGTTCATGCGACTTCAAAACCTGAAACAAGGCACTAGGTCCGTTGATGAATACGCGGAAGAGTTTAATCTCCTTCTCACTTGGAATGAAATTTTTGATTCTGAATTACAGCTTGTGTTTCGATTTATTGGTGGTTTAAGGCCTCAACCACAGAATGCGATGGCACAATTCAATCCTTGCTCTATCGCTGAACCTCACCGTCGTGCGAATTCTTTCGAACAACAATTTCGCTCTTCTTCCTCGTCATGGCCTCCTGCGGGTTCTAAGTCTCGAGTTCAAACAATTCCTCCTTCGGATATTAGCTCAAATACTCCTTTACCCAGAGATAATTCACAACTCACTCGTTCTTCTAATCAAGAATCTAGTGGCAGCAATGTTGCTCCTCGTACTTCTCGTTCGGGAATTATTCACTGTTTCCATTGTGGTGAAACGGGTCATGTTAAAAATGCTTGTCCATCAGTTACTCGACGTGGTTTGATAGCTGATGATGTTAAATGGGATTCGAATGAGTTATACGATGTTGATGTTATACCCGAGGATACAACGTTAGATGAAGAGCATGTACACGGTGACACCGGTACAACAATCGTAGTTCTAGTGACCATTGGCTTCGTTCAAATATTTATCAATCCTCTTGTACCGTTCCGGACAGGATTTGTCGATTCTTTATTGATTCTGGAAGCACAAAAAATATTATTTATGAATTAGCTTTTTCTAGATTGGGTCTTGAAAGTGAGGTTCATCCCGCTCCTTACAATTTGACTTGGTTAGGTAAGGGTCCTGCTCTTTGGGTCCATCGTCGTTGTGTTGTTGATTTTGCTGTGGGTTATGCTTATAGAGATCGCCTATACTTTGACATTGCTCCTATGGACATTACTCATTTTCTATTGGGCAGACCTTGGCAGTTTGATCGTGGTGTTATTCATGATGGGCGACGTAATACTTATAGTTTTCAATTCGCCAATACCAAAGTGGTTCTTTTCCCGCAGCCTCCTCCTCAATATCATCCCCCACCACCGTTTTCAATTGCTGCACCCACACTCCTCACTACAGCAGCGGATTGCAATCGCAAGCTCTTCGAAATCGGTTGTGCATGGTTACTTCTTCCTTCCACCGAGAAGAAAGATACTATCGGTACGGAAGTTCCTGCAGCAATTTGTACCTTACTTGATGAGTTTGATGATATGTTTCCTACGGATTCACCTCTGGGTTTACCTCCTTTGAGAGACATTCAACATCATATTGACTTGGTTCCAGGTTCTTTCCTCCCTAATCGACCGCATTATCGAATGAGTCCACAAGAGCCTAAAGAATTGCGTTGTCAAGTGGAAGAGTCAGTGGCTCGTGGACATGTTCGTTTGAGTATGAGTCCTTGTGCAATAGCAGCTTTGTTGATTCCTAAGAAGGATGGTACTTGGCGGATGTGTGTTGATAGTCATGCCATCAACAAGATTACAGTACGTTACAGGTTCCTTATTCCTTGTTTGGATGATTTATTGGATCAGGTGGGCAAAGCTTCGATTTTCTCTAAATTGGATTTGAAGAGCGGTTATCACCAAATTCGTATTCGTCCTGGTGATGAGTGGAAAACAGTTCAAAACTCGAGAGGGACTATACGAATGGATGGTCATGCCTTTTGGCTTGTCTAATGCGCCTAGTACTTTTATGCATGTTATGAATCAAGCTTTGCATCCCTTTATTGGCAAGTTCATTGTTGTTTATTTTGATGACATCCTTGTCTTTAACACGACTCTCCAGCAGCATATTGAACATTTGAAGCAAGTTCTTGAGACTTTACGAAAGGAGAAACTTTATGTTGCCAAGC
The DNA here is from genome assembly GCA_900406405.1 of Lepidium africanum. Lineage (NCBI taxonomy): Eukaryota > Viridiplantae > Streptophyta > Magnoliopsida > Brassicales > Brassicaceae > Lepidium > Lepidium africanum. The sequence goes on along the minus strand of OVAX01001285.1, from coordinate 25,468 downwards.
ACAAGTGTGAGTTTGGAGTTTCGAAACTTCTCTTCTTGGGTTATGAGGTCTCTAGTGATGGTCTTTCTATGGATTCGAATAAAGTGGCAGCGATTAGAGATTGGCCTCAACCTCAAAGTGTCGCTGATATCCGTAGCTTTCATGGTTTAGCTTCGTTCTACTGGAGATTTGTGCACAATTTCAGTTCAATCATGGCTCCTTTGACTGAGATTCTCAAACAAATGGTGTTTTCATGGACACCTAATGTAGTTGCAGCTTTTGAATTGATCAAACAGAAGCTTACCTCTGCCCCAATATTAGCTACCGGACTTCACAGCTACTTTTGAGCTGAGTTGCGATGCTTCCAAGCTTGGTATTGGTGCAGTCTTGAGTCAAAATCGTAGACCAGTTGCTTTTTACAGCGAGAAGATTGCAGGATCTTAGGTTTGTTATAGCACGTACAATTTGGAGTTTTATGCTATCGTTCAGTCCATTAAACATTGGAAGCATTATTTGTTTCATAAGGAGTTTATTTTGTTTACCGATCATGAAACATCTCAACAGTCAACAAAAGATCTCTTCTCACCATGCCACTTGGGTTGCGTTTTTGTAGCAATTTACATTCAGCATTAATCACCGTTCGAGTCAATTGAATATGGTGGCTGATGCTCTGAGTCATCGTCATTGTCTTGTCTCTACGATGCATACTTCGGTCCCTGGTTTTGCTTCTTTTGCGGACCTTTATCCTACTGATGCTTACTTTGGTCCGATTTTTAGAGACGTTACCCTTGGTGTTCGTTCGGATTTCACGATTGTTGATGGTGTTCTTTTAAAATGTAATCAGATTTGTGTTCCTGAGAGCAGCCTCCGATTAAAGATTATCTTGGAACTTCATAATGAAGGTCATATGGGTCGTGATCAAACCCTTTAGCTTGTTAATGCTTCGTATTATTGGCCAACGCTTCACCGTGATGTTTCTCGTTTTGTTGAGCATTGTCTCGCTTGTCAACGAAGTAAAGGTGGGTCTTCAAATGATGGTCTTTATATGCCTTTACCTATTCCTACTCAACCTTGGACATATATTATTATGGATTTTGTGCTTGGTCTTCCTTGTACTCAACATGGGAATGATTCTATCTTGGTGGTTGTTTATCGTTTTTCAAAGATGGCCCATTTTATTCTCTGCAAGAAGACAACTGATGTTGTTTTGGTTTCCTTACTCTTTTTCCGCAAGATTTATCGTCTTCATGGTCTTCCTACTTCGATTGTCTCAGATCGTGATACTCAGTTTATTAGTCACTTTTGGCGTTCTTGCTGGAAAATGCTTGGTACGAACCAGGATATGAGCTTGGCATATCATCCTCAATCTGATGGGCAAACGGAGGTTACTAATCAATCTTTAGGTAGTATGCTTCGTTGTCTTGTTGGCGACAATATCAAATCATGGGAAACGGTTCTTCCTCGAGCTGAATTTGCTCATTTGATGCTGTTAATTGGAGTCTTGGCTTTAGTCATTTCTTTGTTGTTTATGGTTTGTCACCACGCAGCCCGTTGGACTTATCTACTTTACTCGACAGGACTCGTCTTCATGGAGATGCTATTGACTTTATCGAGTCACTTAAGACAGTTCATTCCAAGGCCATTGAGAATTTGGAATCTTCTTCAGCACGTTACAAGGCGGATGCCGACAAGAACAGGCGTGAAGTACTTTTCAAACCCGGTGATCTCTTGTGGGTTTATCTTTCCAAAGAGCGCATCCCATCTCATGAATACAACAAGTTGAAGTCCAAGAAAGTAGGTCCGCTTAAGATCTTGGTGCGCATTAATCCGAATGCTTATAGAGTTGAGCTGCCTTCTCACTTACATACTCACGATGTCTTCAACGTGAAGCATCTCTGTCCGTTTGTCAACGACTCTACACCCTCAAATTCAGGGACGAATCTCTTCTCACCTCTGAGGAACTGATGCAGCGTACCTTCGTCATATCTTCTTTTTATCTTTAGTTTTTATTTATCTATTTATTTAAGTTATCTCCTATTTTTATGTTAGTTCAAATAATGTGAGATATGTTATCTCTTCCTCTATTTATTTCGGGTCTTTTGTTAACCCTAGTAGATTATTCTTTGATTAATTTTCAGAACGCTTTCAAGCTTCTCCTAATTCCTTTTAGATTATCAAATTCTCTATTCTCTAATCTACAAGAAGGGAAATCGAACATGTATTCTTTAGAATCAACGTTTCTTTTATAACTATCTTTTAAGTGTTACATTACCGCTTGAAAACATGCAATACAGATGGTTTTTTCTATATCGAAATCACCCATATTATTTTTGTCTATAGGATGAATAAGATCGGCGAAAAAACATAAAACAGGAGCTGAAGGTTTTGCCTTTTTTTTTCTTTTTGTTTTAGATAGATATGTTAAGCCCATTATATTATAAATGGATTTCACTAAGTTTATTTTATACCCGATGCAAAAGTAAAAAAAATTGAGAAAAATTAAACAATCGACGGAAACGACGCACCATTTCATTTTTTTCATGACGTGACGATTAACCGACTATACAGCCGTATTTACAAAATAGTAAATTAATTTTTTTTGAAAAAACAACCAATCAAAAATTAATAGACATTTCGTGAACCAGCATCCACTCATCATTTTCTAAAAAAAAATTATTATTATAAGTAAAAGCAGAACTTATTCATTGTTTACAATTCATATATATATTTTTTCACTTTCTTCGATTTCATTTCCATGACAACAAAGAGAAAGAAATCTTTACTACATGAATCTTATATTATGTTATTGTTGGATCATCTCTTGATATCAATAGCTTTTTTGCTAAATTGCCTTTATCCTCTCTTCTAAATCTACAATCAGTAAGCAAGAATTTATAGGAAATTTGTGATGATCCCTACATTCTATCCCAAATTCTGCTCGACGATGTGAAGTTCACACCTTACTGGCCAGATAAAGAGCAAGGATTTGTGAGATATGAGAGGTTGCACAAGAATGGTAATTCAGAAGCCCTTTACCCGTTATGAATTTTATTTTTTTTATGAAAATAGAAAAGATGAAGGTTTAAATTATTTACGTGAGACTGGTTGAGAAATATTAGATAAGTGCTGTATGTTTATCATAGCATTCTCATTCATCTTGGCGGTGATCAAGAACAAAAAGAATTAATATTCTCAAAAAGTTTCTAAAATCGATGTTATCTAAACTGTTGTTGAGTTTGTTGAACTCATAAGACGGGTTGATGTACATTTACGGGCGTATGCATATAAATTAATCAAAAGGTTAAAGTAATCATTTGTTCTCTTAGAATATAGAGAAACCTTTTAAAGTAATTAAACAAATAAGAATTAAATTTACTTTGTACTGACAGATTTGTAATATCTTTTGCACTTTACACAGTAAAATTTTGGATTCTGATTAGGCAAAGAAGGATTGTTGTTCATGGAAGTTTCTCTATACACTTTCTTTTGACATTTGTTGCATCCAAAATACAACCACCCAAGATTAATATCAATTGCGTTTATAGTACATAAAACACGACACTTTCTGACCTGGAAACAATTTTAAAGTAACATGTATTTGTAAGCAGATAATTGTTTAGTAGGGATCTAAAGATAGTAATCCTCGCTAGCATAGGTTAATTCTCGAGTGTTGTTCTTAGAGAGCATCAGAGTAATAGTGAGAGATTCACTAGGAAAGCTGTACGGTAAAGTTTAGTAACAAAAAAAGATTTGAATGGCATTTTCTATAGGTTGAAATAGAAAAAACTTATCAGATTTTTAAAATCTTTGATTTCTAGAATAGATTCATCAATGCTCACTATTGACGCATTGAAATCATTGCGGATGCTTAACATTTATGGGCAAACGTTTTGTTTAAATAACAATTGTGTTAGAAATTCATCTCATATGAAATATAGGTAAAATAATCAACCGATCAATAAATACTTAGAATATACCTTTTCACACATGTATTTTAGTAAATCAAATCAAACAATACACACTCTGGTTGTTTGAATTCTGGCATGCACAATTCACTATCTCAGCATATTTTCCTCCGAAGTGTGTAATCCATATGATTGTCCCTGAATATAATGTAGAATAAAGAGTATATCAACGATTTATTATCAAGCATATATATATTATTTAACTTAATCCTTGAAAACTTACTCATTATCTCTCCTGAAGTTGTTTATTTTTTGAGTTGCTATCCCCTAAACATCAACATCAAGCATCTCACCAATAGTTACAATTTGTCCGTCGATATTTGCACCAAAAGAGCATAAGATTAGTAGAGATCATATCATTTACTAAGATCATATTATTTAGTTGAGGTCAAAAGATAATGTACCAATTAAGTATTTTGTCTTTAGTTCACCAGAAAGAATATCATCATATCTTGCCAGTCTTATAAACGATTCGTCAATTTCAGAGTCACAATTCATAACTGTGTTCTTCATATTGGTTTATTGCTACTCCTCTGCTCAGAATTATTCCCCTCTGATTTTCAATATGCGCATAACACACTACATCGGTTATAGAATTCAAATTTGTAAATAATATGTTATTATCTAGCTAACAGTATATATTCAAAATGGTCAACTTTTGTTCAATTATCTCATGATCCACGTGGTCCCAAAAAGAAGTTGTTTGCAAATAAAAAAGCATGAAGCATATACAAAAGACGTAAAAACATACATTTCGAGTATTGCAGTCAAGGTTTTCAATTGTGATTGGACCAACACGCTTTTGGAATATGAATGAGTTACATGATGTAATAACAACTTGTATTATAATGCATAATATAATCATTGAATATAAACTTGATGTTGATGCAACAATTGAAAAACAACTCGATTTTTAAAGTGCAGAAGTTGAAATGATGGGTGATGATGATGCTTAGTTTCAAAAATTCTTAGCTCAAAACATAAAAATCAAAGATCGAGAAAGTTATATTAAACTTTAAAATACATTAACTAAACACTTGTGATCTGAGTATACTAGTTTTGAATATTAGTACGAAATAAATTTTAAAATTGTTGAGTGTAATCTTATATTCAAGTCAATTAGTTATATAATAAATAGTTTTAAATTATCTATTAAATATTAGAAATAAAAAATAATTTTAAATTTAATAATATAACATTAAAAAGGATCTTAAAATTAAGATTATAATAATAAATCACTTTATTTAGCGTAAAATTTAGTGTTGTAATTAAAAAAGAAATCTTATATATTATTAGAGAAGTGATTTTATGAAAAAGCTTACGTGTCAACACCATGTTTAATTTTAACGTAGTTGATTACAGAATTACCCTAACATCAAATTACTAAGTTACCTCTAATATTAAAATTAAGTTTATTTTAATATTAATTTATTTAGTTTATATTGATATGAAAATAATAACATAGATTTTCTAAGATATTGTCAAAAGTAAATTATTTTGTGCTTATTTTGAATTGATCTTTTTTTTAATATAAATCTTATTATATAAAGAAGGGTTTCTCAAAATTAGTAATTAACAAGATTCTTCCACGTGTCAAATCCAACGATCATAAAATTTTTGGTGATATATTTAAAAAATTCTTATTATATAAAGTATAGTTTCTCAAAGTTACTAACAGGATTGTTCCACGTGTCAAATCTAAGGTTCTGAAAATTTTCGGTGATATTTAAAACAATTAAAAAAGAGATAATCATAACTATATCACAAAATATTTATATCTATTTGAAATCCTATTATATGAAAGAACTGAATCCTAACATAAAAATTAACAGTAAATAATTAACTATATCATACTCTAAAAATAATAATGTTGTTAATATTCTATAAGGAAAATAAAATTTCATACGATAATTAGAAATAGTTGTAATAACGTTAGTCAACATCGATATTACAAATATCTTACTTATAAAATAAATATTATATATAGATAATTATTCATATAGAGATTAGTCAGCACTCATCATGCAATATCTTATTATATAAAGTAAGATTTTTCAAAGTTACTAATTAATTAGATTCTTCCACGTATCAAATCTAACAATCATAAAATTTTTGGTGATATATTAAAAACAATTAAAAATAAAAGAATATAATCATATCTATATCACAAAATATTTATCTCTAATTGAAACCTATTATATAAAGGAATCGAATCCTAATATAAAAACGATCTTCTTATATAAAGTAAAGTTTCTCAAAGTTACTAATTAACAAATTCTTCCACATGTCAAATCCAACGATCATAAAATTTTCAGTGATATATTAAAAATAATTATAAAAAAGATAATCATATCTATATCACAAAATATTTATCTCTATTTGAAATCGAATTATATAAAAGAACTCAATCTTAAAATAAAATTTAATAATTGTAAAATGAAAATTAAATTCAATAAATAATTAATAAATAATTGTATCTATTTATGATTATAAAATAAATAATATAAGTAGATAAATATATGTACATACATTATTCAATACTGATATTATAAATATCTTATTATATTGGTAACATAGTTAAATATATATATATACATATATATATATATATATATAAACAATTATTGAAATTATCTTCTTATATAAAGTTGGGTTTTAAAAGTTAGTAATCAACAAGATTCTTCCACGTTTCGAATCCAACGATCAAAAATTTTGTGGTATCCTATTATATAAAGTTCGTTTCAAAAGTTAGTTATCAATGGTATCCTATTATATAAAATAGGATTTCAAAAGTTAGTAATCAACAAGATTCTTTCACGTGTCGAATTCAAACATCCAAATTTTTGCAGTATCCTGTTATATAAAGTTGAGTTTCAAAAGTTAGTAATCAACAAGATTCTTCCACATGTCAGATCCTATTATATAAAGTCGAGTTTCAAAAGTTAGTAATCATCGGGATTCTTTCACGTGTTGAATCATATTTTATAAAATTGGGTTTCAAAAGCTAGTAATCAACGAGATTTTTTCACGAGTCCAATCTTATTATAACCTATTATATAAAATTGGGTTTCAAAAGTTAGTAATCAACGAGATTCTTCCACGTGTCGAATCTTATTATAACATATTATATTAATTAATTCAAATGTTAGTAATTAACAGGATTCTTCCACATGTCAATTCCTATTATATAAAGTTGGTTTCAAAATTTAGTAATCAACGAGATTCTTCCACGTGTTGAATCCTATTATATAAAGTAGAGTTTCAAAAGTTAGTAATCAACGAGATTTTTTCACGCGTCGAATCTTATTATAACCTATTATATTAAGTTGGATATCAAAACTTAGTAGTTAACGAGATTCTTCCACGTGTCGGATCTTATTATAAAGTTGGATCTCAAAATTAGTATTCCAACAAACATATAAATTTTCCAAGACATTATTCAAAATATATATTAAGTTTTATTTAATAAAAACAAACTCATGCATTGCACGGGTCCATATCCAGTAATTATATAAAATACTTCTAATTTTTATTTTATGTATTAAATTTTTTTAGTTTTAATTTATTTTTTATTTTTAAAATACTTTGTTTATTTTAAAATAAATATAATTTTCTCTTAAGTTTTAAAATTATCTGAAAATTAGTTAAATTATTATTTTCATGTTTTGGTTTAATACTGTTTTCAATTTTTTAAATTTGAATACGGTAAAGACAAATACATATTTTTAATAGTTATTATAATCATTAATTATTCTTATATCTATTTGAATATTATATTTTTTTCGATATATAGCAAAGATAATTAATTTTGATCCATCATAAAATTTTTATTCACCACAAACATTCATTCAATTTGTAGTATTTCTTTTTTTTCAGAGTCTTTTGTTTATTTTTTATTTTATTTTTCATGTTAACAGTTAAGAACTTACCTATTCAATCTATTTTCATTAAAGAAATCAATTCAATATTAGATTGCTACAAACTCAAGGTAAAAATTGTAAAACTATGAAGATCATTCAAAATCAATTGAAATAGTTTTGGTCGACAAAGAAATAAGTTTAAAATTGTGGGTAAACTAAAATAATACGTGTTGTACAATTTTGATTTACAATTTTTTAGTTATATTCCAAAAAATATGATAATAATGTTGGAAAATAAACTAATAATATAAATAATATTTCATAAGTGGATGAAAAAAATAGGGACAATAACATAAATGCCCCTCTCTTAAACTCTATAACAAAATTGCCCTTAGATAGAATCTAACTTATAAGACTAGCCCTAAACCTAAAACAAAAAAAGACCAAATTGTCCCTGTCATTATCTCTGCCTACGCGATTTCTCGGATTCCAATTTTCTCTCAAATTTTGACCGATCTTTTAGATCCGATTTCTCACGTTTCTCTTCGATCTGAGAATCGAGTATTCAACCCGAGTATAAGGTTCGTCTTGGATTATACGGTTTGCTTTTGCTGTTGTTCTGCGATTGATCTACCTAGAGGGAGTAACAGTTTCCGATGATGATGAAAACAACAAATAGTTTCTAGGTAATTTAGTTTCTGTTTATCAGTTTAGGTTTATGATTTTACGTGAGTAAAATGCTTAAGAAATATGAATTTCTTTGTCGGTTTGCTTATATTTTTTCTTGAGAAATCAGTCTTGATCGTGAATATAGCAAAAACATTGTAGCCATAACATATTAAAGATATATGGATCATCTCGAAAGCACACTTGCATTCAGCTGCTTGCATCCAGCAGCTCCTCCTGTCTTCACATCATAATCATTGCCTTGATTGTTTACAGCGGCAGAGAGGTAATTGATGTCTCACAAGCTACTTCTACCAAATTCTTTTCTGTATCTTTACTTGTTTTCTTCTGGTTTTCAGTTTGAAACATTGCATCAGCAACAACGACAGCTGAATCATCTATCTTCTCTTTGTTAATCACTTGATTATCAGTCATGTCTCCGCTAGGTGCCATCTGAACATTGGTGCATAAAAATGTCTTTCTCTTCCTCTGATATGTCATCTGAAAGCAGATTTATCAGAAGAATCACCATTATGGAACTCAGCCACAAAGTGAAGAGAATGTTCTGTACCTTTTAATTTTTCAAATAATCTATAACATTTTATATGGTTTTACAAACTGCATAAAGTTGCACACTTTAAATCTAGTAATTACAGATTTTAGATCTTCGAGGTCTCTCTCCTTTTCCAGCTTCTTTGAGAGTTATTAAATCAAACAGAACTTCACCTTGTTGGAGCAACTTGTAGCAGATGGTGGATTGAAAGATGTTATAGAGTATTATGCAGGATAATCACTTAAAGTTATATAGAGCTACTATGATGTCTCGCAGTTTTTGTTACGTCTAAAAAAGTCATAGAGCTAGTAATGATTTGTCAACTTCGCTGAGGAGAAGGCTGCAAGTTATGCCATATTAGAGATGCATGGAAAGGTTTGCATTAAAACACACAATATGTCTTTGTAATTGGTAATTATTTTTCTTTAATGGTCACAAATGAGTGAATGTAAATCATTTTTGCTTACAAGATAATTGGAAGAGCAGACGTTGACGTTGGATAATGCTTTGGTAGACTCTTAACAATCTTAGTTGTATCGCTAGTTTGAAGATTAGATTCAGAACATGTATAGTTCTTGTTCCTTTTGTGTGATCTTTGAATATGTATAATTCTTCTATTGATATATCTCCAAATTTTGTAGGTTCTTAAGGAGAAAGAAAGCAGAAACACATTGATTATTGCATCCTTTGACTGAAAGCAATCTGCAGCTATTTGTGTACATCTCCATATGGATCTCATCCAAAGTGGGTTTACTTCTCTTTACTGCTATTGTCTTTCTTTTTGTTCTATTTTATCTATCAAGAACTGAATTATTGCTTGTCGAGATGCCTTGAGTATGCTTATGAAGTTTCTTTGAGTGTGTAGACATTGAGAAATTTCACTTAGTTTGGATTTACAAAATTAGTTTTTATGTTTGCGAAGTTTTTTTGTTTCAGGAAAGGGATAAGTACAACACTATTAGGAGCTTGCTCTTGGTCAGACATATTGGTTAGGTTCTGCAACTAATTTTCTTAATTATGACATCACTTTGCTTTTATCTTTAGAACATTTCTAGTTAATTTGATCGTTTGTTGCTAATTTACTGTAATTACAGATTTTCTTTTGTGTAGATCTCTCTGATTTCATATTCTCTTCTTCTTGTTCGTACTAGATTGACGGGAACATCAGAAGCATATGCTTTTGTGGATTATGAGACTGAAACGGAAATGCTTCGTGCTTATGAGATGTTGCTAATTTGCATAATTTAACCTTTTGTGATTATTCTTTTAGCTGTTTGAAAGCAAAAAGGTTGATCTGTGTGAATGCATTGTGAGTTCAAGTGTTTTAGTCCTGGTATTTGGTTTTATATCCAGAAGTCTGAAAGGTTTTTGTTCCGTAACAGAAGTAAACCTGGTCAGAATGAAGGTGGTGTGAGGTTAATCTCCTTGCCAATGATATGGCTGCCTTAGTATTTTGCAATATTTGAGCCGATGGTTTAGATTATATATCATTTTACTATGAATGTAAAAGAGATCAATAGATCATCAATTTCAGTGTATTTCCTTATGCTTTAGACATTGCCTGATAGATTCCACGAAAGGACACAATATTATTTTCTTTTCTTTTCTTCTTTTCAATTTGGTGAGTGCTTGTTTCTTCTGACAAATGATACTCCCATTTGTAACGTTTTATTCTATCCATTAAAGTTGAATTAAGAATCTGTCAAGGTTTGAGGTTCACATGCCATTTTTCGCTTAAAAGACGAGAGCTTATTCAATTATTTTCTCTAAACAGGGGAGGTCGTGGTGGTGGGTATAAGGAATTAGATGAACAAGAATTAGAGGAAACAAAGAGACGCAGACGAGAGGCTGAAAAGTACAATATGCTTTCCCTGAAGAGTTCTCTGTTATTTGTTTGTTTCAATATGGATAAGTTCTCGTTTTATTGACGATGAATTGGCAAATCAAATGCCGTAGGTAGAGAGCATCGTAATAAAATCTCTAAGGAACTGAACTGGAAGTTTCATATTTTTTTGTCAATAGGTTCGAGTTTTTGCTCTTGCAAATAAAGAGTGAATAATCCTTCTTTGATATTTGTCTTTGCAAGAAATACAAATAGATCATTTATATAAACTATAGGAGAAAATGAAGATAATGTTATGTGCCTTTTAGTTTTTCAAAATATTGTTTCTATAAAAATTTTATATGGTTTTATAAATTTGTTTATAAAATTTTTAAACAAAAATAAATTTACTTTTATAAACAGTATAAATTCTTATAACATGGTGTTTTTCGTATAAAATCACTGAATGTTGGGAAAATTCTTTGTTAAACTATTTCGTTTGGTTTTATACAATTTTAATAAACATTAATAAACAAACTAGTCGATATATTTATTAAAACTATCCTCTGCAAAAATAAAGAAAATCCAAGGATAATTAAACTTAATTTTTCATAACTCAAAAATAGTTTTCGACTTTTCGTATAAAGAGGATTTTTTTGTTTTAAGTATTTTTGTTTTGTTTTATACAGTTCTATAAGATATCTTGTAAACCTTAATAAAAAAATTAGTCAACCTATTTATTAAAACTAAACCCTACCCCGTTATTAAGAGAGTGAACCCCAAGGGAATTAAACTCAATTTTCCATAAATTAAAGATAGTTTTCGTATAAAACCAATGAATGTTGAGAAAATTCTTTGCTAAAGTATTTTCTTTTGGTTCTATACAGTTTAATAAGGTATCTTATAAACTTTAATAAAGAAACATGTTGACCTATTTATTAAAACTAAATTGTACTCCTTATTAAGAGAAGGAACCCAAGACACTGAAGCCTAATTTTCTTAAATCAAAGATAGTTTCGTATAAAACTACTCAATATTGAAAAAAAATTTAAGTATCTTTGTTTTGTTTTATACAGTTTTATAAGGTATCTTATTATCTTTAATAAAGAAACTAGTCGACCTATTTATTAAAACTAAACCCTACCCCCATTCTAAATAGAGGGAACCCAAGTGAATCAAACTTATATTTGCATAAGGCAAAGATATTTTCGTTTGGTTTTATGAGTTTATAAATCTTAATAAACAAACTAGATTTTGAAAATGGTAGATCTGAAAGGGTAGTTTTGAAATTGTCCCAAATAGAGAAATTAACATATCGATATGTTTTATATAGTTTTATAAGGTATCTTATAAATCTTAATAAACAAATTAGTCAACTGATTTATAAAAACTAAACCATACTCTCTTCTTAAAAAGGGAACTCAATGAAATTTAAACTTAATTTTCATAAACTAAAGATAGTTTTCGTATAAAACCATTGATGTTAAGAACTCTCTTTTTTAACGTATTTTCGTTTGGTTTTATATAGTTTTATAAGATATATGATAAACCTTAATAAACAAATTAGTCTACCGATAAATTAAAACTAAACAGTACCCTCTTCTTAGTTTTCATAAACTAAAGATAGTTTTTGTATTAAACCAACGAATGTTGAGAAAATTATTTGTTTAACTATATTCATTTGGTTTTATACAGATTTATAAATTATCTTATAAACCTTAATAAAGAAATAAGTCAACCTATTTATTAAAATGAAACTCTAACCCCTCATTCTTAATAGAGGGAACCCAAGTAAATCAAGCTTATGAAAAGCTAAAGATATTTTGGTTTGGTTTTATATAGTTTCACAAAGTATCTTATAAACTTAATAAACAAACTAGATTTTGAAAATGGTAGATCTGAAAGGGTAGTTTTGAAATTATCTCAAATAGAGAAATTAACATATCGACTTGTTTTTAATAGTTTTATAAGGTATCTTATAAACCTTAATAAATAAACTAGTCGACTAATTTATTAAAACTAAACCATACTCCCTTCTTAAAAAAGGGAACCCAATGAAATTCAAACTTAATTTTTCATAAACTAAAGATAGTTTTCGTATAAAACCACTGATATTGCTAACTCTCTTTGTTCACGTGTTTTCGTTTGGTTTTATATAATCTTATAAGATATCTTTTGAACCTTAATAAACAAACTAGTCGACCGATAAATTAAAAATAAACTGTATCCTCTTCTTAATTTTCATAAACTAAAGATAGTTTTCATATTAAACCAACGAATGTTGAGAAAATTATTTGTTTAACTATTTTCGTTTGGTTTTATATAAATTTATAAGGTATCTTATAAACCTTAATAAAGAAATAAATCAACTTATTTATTAAAATTAAACCCTAACCCCATCCTCATTCTTAATAGAGGGAACCCAAGTGAATCAAGCTTATCAAAGCTAAAGATATTTTCGTTTGGTTTTATATAGTTTTATAAGGTATCTTATAAACCTTTATAAATAAACTAGTTTTTGAAAAGGGTAGATCTGAAAAGGTAGTTTGAAATTGTCTCATATAGAGAAATTAACATATGGACTGGTTTTATATAATTTTATAAGGTATCTTATAAACCTTAATAAATAAACTAGTCGACTAATTTATTAAAACTAAACCATAATCTCCTCTTAAAAAAGGACACCAATGGAATTTAAACTTATTTTTTCATAAACTAAAGATAGTTTTCGTATAAAACTTGTCCCAAATAGAGAAATTAATATATTGACTGGTTTTATATAATTTTATAAGGTATCTTATATACTTTAATAAGGAAACTAGTCGACTGATTTATTACTAATGAATGTTGAGAACTATCTTTGTTTACATATTTTTGTTTGGTTTAATATAGTTTTATATGAATCCTTTTATAACTCTTTTCAAATATTGGCATCTATTACCAAAATTTCACCACCCCATTTAGAACAAGTTTTAACAACACCATTGCAAATTACACCAATTATTTGAACATTAAAAACACACTCATATATATGTATTTTATTAACTGTAAACTATGAGCATGAGTCTGCAAAATTTTTAAATCAAGCTTCAAAATAGAATGTTTCAACTTATAGGGTTTTATAAACAACTTTCTAAAACCATATAAAATTTAAAAGTCACTATATTTCCTTAAGGTATTGATTTTTTTGTGCAGTTCAATCAAGCTGAACTTGCAATTATGTAAAGAGAAAAAAAATCATTTAAAGATATTTTAGCATTCCGAACCAATATAGTCGAACAAAAGATCTATAGACCACATGAGACCAAAATTTTATAAACAAACTTATAAAACTATATAAAATCTTAAAACACTTATACAAACCAATGTGAGTAAGATATAGTTAGATAATATAATATGCTTCATTGCATCTGCCTTTTGTCTCTGAGAACCGAAACTTTCTTCCACAATTCAAGATTCGACATAATCTCCATCTCTAGAGCTCGCTCAAGCTACACAACAATGCATTCACTTTGTTAGCTCGGTGAAAATTTCAGCAATCTTACTAAACCATTTTACCAATCAAGAAAGCTGGTATACGCTCTTTTGAATAGTGAAGGGAAATAAGAAACAAAGCTTAGATATTGTAAGCTGCTCAGCTGGTAGTGTGGAACAGAAAATGTCTACAAAAATCAACTATAAGTTATCCATCACTAGAACTTAATGCTCAAAAGCTTGAGAACAGAATGTGTCACAAGCAGCCATTATTACTACATTGATCCTATGTTGCAAAGGCCAATACACACCTTCTCAAAGAAATAATCATAGATATTTATATAACTAGTAGCACGTATAAAACATTCATAATCTGCCAGCTCAGTGATTTCCCATCCAAAAGATTGACACCTCACACTATACATGTGGGTAAGATAACACATGCAATGAATATATATCATTAATTTCCAACATCTCCATCTAAATCATGTAAAAGAAAATCAGTTGGCCTTCTTTTTGGACAAAGTTCATCATTGATCTGCTTATAAGTGACATGTATAACAACAACCTCATCCTGCAAAAGCTACTATCACACGGTCAATTGTTAAAGTAGCTTCCACAACTTACCTTGGCAAAATTTGCTAAATATGATACACATATTATAGTGTTTCGTATTGTACACCCTACAAAACAAACAGAAGTACCTAAAATAATCAAAGACCAATTGTTCACTCAATTATAAATTAGAATTAAGAAAGCAAAATCATAATCTGGAAAGGGGTAGTATTCGATTCATTCCAAAAATTGAAAATTGGATTAACCAGAAATTGAAGCTTGGAATATACCACAAGTTAGAATGTTAGAAGTAGTATTATTTAAACCAGAATTTTAGACCAGATTAAAGAAGCAATCCAACTCATGAAAATTCAATTTTGAACCTAATTCAAACGAAGGTACATGAACATATATCAAAGGACGGAGACGAGATTTCTCCTTCGTGACCTTTGTATAACCTAAGAATTTAAAACAAACAGAGAAAATGGACTAAGATGAATCTGAGAAAAAAAAAACGAATACGAGAATTTCAAAAAGTTGAACCTAAGAGTCCAGGACGAGGAATAGCACAAGAATGTTGATAATAAGTGTTTCGTTTAAATAGGTTTTCGTTTCTGAAGTGTGAAGCCATAGATGCTTAAAGCTAGGGTTTCTGAATGCAACGAAAAACGAGATCTAAATCGAAATGAAATCTAAAACAACGATTAGATAAATCTGATTTATTAAAAACCTAAAGCCAACTTTCGATTTGAGAGAGAACACGCAGAAAGTGGAGAGGAAGAAAGGAGAAAAAAAATGAGAAGGGTGAAAATGTTAAAGGGCAAATTATGAAAAAGAGTAAGAATCAAAAGGCAGAGAATGAAAGATGATAGTAAAAAAGGGTCTATATTGGTAATTTTTTAAAAAGTATTCATAAATCTATTCAGCCAATACATGGTGATCATATAATATTTTTTATATATTTGTAAGAGTTATGAATCTATGAGGATGAAAATTATGAGACTATGAAGATCACTCAAATCAATTGAGATAATTTTGATATACGAAAAAGTTAGTTTAAAATTGTGTGTAGACTAAAATAAAATGTATTTTCAAATTTTGATTACAAATATTTTAGTTTTCTTAAAAACCATGAAATTATTAAAAAAAAATTTCATATGTATAATATGATTTGTTAAATGAGAGGTAAATTAAAAAAATATACTTTTTTAATATATTATTTTTAGAAAATTGATAATATCGTATTTTAGCTTTTGGAAATTTTTGTTTATAAAAATTTATTTTTTCATATCATATTGATTTTACCTTTAATGTTTTTATATAATACCGATTATTAGGTATGTATAAAATAATTAAATTTTAAAATTTATTAAATTAAAAATATATATGCTCGCAGGAAAATCACCTAGTAAAACACTAAAACACCAAATTCTTGCACTAAATTTAGAGTGTGTGTTGGAGTTGTCCTAAAGGTTTATCATAAATTTGTCTTTTGACTCTTTTCTACTTTGGTTTTTTTTTCTTGCTATGTAACTTTTTCATCTTTATTTTTCTGGTATGTTCAATTTTGGTTGATTTTCTCCCTAAATTGATTATGAATTTCTTTCAATGTAATTATGGATATCAAAGTTCACTTTCTAAATAACTTTTTCTAGAGAACACATCAATAGAATAGGTCTATTTTAGCCAATTATATAAATTTTTTTGAAACATATATAAATAATTAGATATGAATCTGTATTTAAGGATTTGATATATATGAGGGTAAGCATATATTGTTTTTTTTTTTTTTCTTAACTACATGTTAAAGAAGGAAAGATGAGATTGTGAAAATTTATTAAAGTAGAAAAAAAATAAAAAACGAAAAACGTAAAATTCTGAAAAAGGCGCCTTTTGTTCTTTGAATTGAACCTCTGTTGGGTCCCACATGCTGTTGCAGCTCCAAAAAAGGATCCAATTATTTCTTCATATATTTTTTGTTTTCGTTTTTTTGTTTGTATTTCGAAACTCCTCTCACTCGACGTCAGGTATTTGTCTCAGCTAGAATCAGGAGGATCGATACGCTGTTTTCTTATTCTCCTTACATCGTCCGCCTGATCTCTGTAAGTATTCAGCATTTAACAATTATCTATAAATCTTCTCAATTGATGTGAGTAATTTGCTTTTCTACCTTCTATTCGAACCCCCTCTTTTGTTGTTTTCGATCGTTCGGAAATTTGTGCGTTTCTTTTTTCCTTTTCTGATGTCTATTCTGCATTTTTTGCTTCCATTTCTTATGATTTTGAACACTTGGACTTGAAAATAGTGATACTATTCGGATCTTCAGCTAATTTTGAGGTTTTCTTTTGGATTATGTGCTTTGGAAAGTTGTTTCTCTGTGGACAACTAATGGAGAAATTAATTGGTTTGAAAATATTGCGTGGAACAGAAAAAACGTAAATGTAACGCGATCTCTAGGAAATAAATATTGCTTGTTGGTGATTGATGTTGCCTCTCTTTCTCAGGGGTTTATGAATAGAAAATTTGATTACTTAAGTGCGACTTTATTGTATTTTAGATGATCAAGAAAAATGTCTAGGCTAAGCAAAGACATTGATTCAGCATTTCAGGGTATTGGAACTAAAGGGTAAGCTTGTTATACTCATTTATGAGATCCATAGAGTTGTTTTACATTTGTGAGGTGTTTTTGGTTTCTCTTATATTTTTTATTTTTTTTGTTTAGTGGCCTGGAGATCTGGTGCGTCTATAATAATCAGCTTATATCTATTCCCAAGTCTTCTTTTGGAAAATTCCACTCTGGAAACGCATACCTTGTTCTCAGAGTAAGCTGTTAAAATATGGAATATGAAATAGTGAGCCTGCAGTCCTCTTAAATTTTATTTTTCCTATGATGTGTAGACGGTTTTGCGGAAGACTGAATCTCCCCAGTATGACATTCACTATTGGCTGGGAAATGATGCAGATGAGGTTTTCAACTTGTTTCTCAAACCATCATCTTTACAGTTCCTTGAGAGCTGTTCTAATGGTGTACATTGTATATGCCGACTGAAATCTGGTGTTTCAAAGGTAGCATATTAAGATCTTTTGACCTTTTTATTTCTGTAGGTGGACTCGAATTTGGCATCTGACAAGGCACTAGAGTTAGATGCAGCTCTTGGAAGTTGTACGGTGCAATACCGTGAAGTTGAAGGTCAAGAGACAGAGAAGTTTCTCTCATACTTCAAACCCTGTATCATACCTGTTGAAGGGAAGTGTTCACCTAAAAATGGATTGGCTAGCGAGACATACCGTGTCACCTTGCTAAGGTGCAAGGGAGATCATGTTGTTCGTGTTAAAGAGGTAATATGTGTTTAGATTAGGGATCTTTGAAGACAAAAGGGCACTGTCTGGTGCTAAATTGTTTATGTATGTATTTGTACGTGTAGAACTTTTATCTTTCACTGGTATGCTGTATGGGACTGAACATGTTTATGCCTGGATATATTGTAGGCTGGAAATATATAGGATTCTATTCAGATTTTTCAAAGCTAGTGCTACATATATTCATTCATGTAGTTTATTGTATAATATTCTATCTAACTTTGATTGCTTTCTCTTGGTCTTACTTTACACAAGGTGCCTTTTCTTCGGTCATCACTGAACCATGAAGATGTGTTCATTCTCGATACTGCATCAAAAGTGTTTCTCTTTGCTGGTAGCAAGTCAAGCATTCAAGAAAAAGCTAAAGCCCTGGAGGTTGTCGAATATATTAAGGAAAACAAACATGATGGAAGATGTGAGGTGGCGACTATTGGTTAGAATTTTCTCCTATTCGACTCATTTTTTTTGACTAAAGGACTGAAAGAAAAGATACAGCTAATCCAGTTATGTTTCTTGTAGAGGATGGAAAATTTTCAGGTGGTTCAGATGCTGGTGAATTCTGGTCTTTCTTTGGTGGTTATGCTCCCATTCCCAAGTTGCCATCTTCTACCGCCCAAGAACAGACTCAGACTACATGTGCAAAAATGTTCTGGTGAAATTTGGTTTTATACACTCCTAATGTCTCTTTTTTTTCTTTATCGTATAGCAGCATTACCTGAAAGTCATATGCTTTAAGGAGCTGCTGGCAAAGACAAACCATTAATATAAAAGATCATTTATCAACAGGATAGATACTAAGGGAAATTTACATCCAATTGGAACAAGTTCTTTGGAAAAAGATATGCTTGAAAAGAACAAATGCTACATGCTGGACTGTTACAGTGAAGTATTTGTTTGGATGGGAAAAAACACATCACTCACAGAAAGGAAGACAGTCATTTCATCCTCAGAAGTAAGTAGATGTTGGTGATATATGATGACTAATAAGGGAGCACATTTGCACATGACTTGGAAGTCTTTATCTGTTGCTTCACATGCATTTCTCTTAGTTTCTTTCAGAACATCTTAGAGGTCAGTCCTAATATATGATCTGGCATGTTTTCCCGTAGGAACTTTTACGAAAAGAGGGAATGTCGACCAGCACAAGTCTAGTACTTCTAACGGAAGGACTAGAAAATGCTAGATTCAGGTCATTCTTTAATAAATGGCCTAAGACTGCGGAATCTAGCCTTTACAATGAAGGTCGAGAAAAAATGGCAGGTTCGTTTCATGTTGCTCTGGCTGTGTAAAGAAGACAAAAACGTTGTTTAAGAATATTACAGATATCAGATACTAACCTGAAACTCTACACATTTCTATGCAGCGATGTTTAAGCAGAAGGGATACGATGTTGAGGAGTTTCCTGAAGAAGAAGATGAACCTACCTTTACAAACTCCCGAGACACCCTGAAGGTACTTCATATCTGATACAAGTGACCAAACTGTTGCATCTCTGAGTATTGACCTGATTAATGGTTTCAACTAATTTCAGGTTTGGCGTGTAGATGGTGATGAGGTCTCACTTCTCTCCATTCCTGACCAGACAAAGCTATACAGCGGCGATTGCTACATTGTGCAGTATAAATATGCTTACAATGATGGAAATGAATACCTATTATATGTATGGATAGGTTGTGAAAGCATGCAGGTACACTGGCTGTTTTTTCTCTCTTTCATCTCTATTATCGTCAATCATTGTGCTCTGTTCCTCTATGAGCTTCATCCAAGTTCTTTTTCAGTCTTCTTTTTTATTGTATTTTTTGAATTCATTGCAGCAAGATAGAGCCGATGCCATATCCCAAGCTAGTGCTATTGTTGCTTCAACCAAGGGTGAATCTATAATGGTTAGTTCCTAGCCAGGTCACAAATAAATCAATAGTTTTTTTTTTCTGTTTTTTATTTCTTTTTGGCGCAAAACTGTAAACCAACTGACCAATTTCATTCAACGTTCTTCATAGTGTCATGTATATCAGGGAAACGAACCTGCTCGTTTTTTTCCAATGTTTCAGTCGTTGGCTGTTTTTAAGGTCAGTTTACATAAAATTTCTGACCATCTTAGAATTTCTTATCGTTATGTGTCTCTACTACCTTTGAAGCTGGTAAACCAAAGTTAAAGATGTTTTTATTTCCAGGGCGGTTTCAGTAAACGGTATAAAATGAATCTAGTGGAGAATTTTGATGACAGCGTTGAAGTATCAAGTGAAAAAAAAGCTTCTCTTTTCCGTGTTCAAGGAACAAGCCCAAGAAACATGCAAGCAATTCAAGTTAATCTAGTAGGTTATTCTTAGTTTCTACAATTCTGACTGTTTAAATTACATTTTGGTAATATGTCTTTTGGCCTTTGACTTATTATTAAGCGAACAAATGTCTTCCTCTTCAGACAGCAACCTCCTTGAACTCATCCTACTGTTACATTTTACAATGTGGAGCTTCTGCCTTCACTTGGATTGGGAACCTTTCTTCAGACTCTGATCATGATATTCTTGACAGAATGTTATATTTCCTTGATGTAAGTAACTTTGGGTTTCAGTTTCTGTTTACTAAGTACAAGCTATACATTGGTTTGGGATTTTAAGGTTATGTTCAGCATTAATAGTAACAAGTCTGTCTTTTCATTTCCATCTGCAGACATCTTGGCAACCCATGTCCATCAGGGAAGGAAATGAACCAGCCACATTTTGGGATTTACTTGGTGGGAAGTCAGAGTATCCAAAAGAAAAGGAAATGAGAAAACAAATAGAAGAACCACATTTATTTACATGTTCATTCAGTTCAGGTAATGGTAAACATCTTTCCATTTGCCTTTTTATTGTTTACATCTTACACTTTTGCTTAGTTTTGCCATGGTTCAACTGTAAATTATGCGTAATGTAAGAGTGTGATTCATGACTGGTTTTGGCTCTTCTGTTCAGATGTACTCAAGGTACAATTTATGTGTTTATTGATGCTATCTTTGAAGTGATTGCAGATCCGATGAAATTACTCTTATATGACACCCATTCTGTGCCTGATTATTGCCAGGTAAAAGAAATATACAATTTTGTGCAAGAGGATTTAACTACGGAAGATGTATTACTGTTGGACTGCCAAAATGAAGTATATGTTTGGATTGGATTAAATTCAAAAATAAAGTCTCAGCAACAAGCTCTTACTCTTGCTTTGGTAATTTTCCTCTTTATTTTACCTTCCTAAAGCTATGTTTGCTGTTTTATGCTGGAATATATCTAGGCCTCGAGCAGAGTTAGGCTGATAAATAGTATGACCCCGGGATTAAAATAGTATCACATGCTTTACTTATATCATTTTCTTGGGCTACTCTTCCCTGTCTGCATAAACCCATGACTTCAAATAATAATTAGACTTTTATAATGAAAGTCTCAAATGTTATGGAATGCGTCTTCCTTCTTTACTGTTTCTTAATCTGCTCTACTTATGAGATTGCAGAAATTCCTAGAGATGGATATTCTGGAAGAAGGTTTAACCGTGAGAACTCCTGTATATGTTGTCACAGAAGGCCACGAGCCACCATTTTTCACCCGTTTCTTTGAGTGGGTTCCTAAAAAGGCAAACGTAAGATATATCTTCCCATCTTTAAGTCACCTCAAACAAAGAGTTAGGAGATTCCAAAATGTTTTAATAGTAGTCTAAAAAATTTCAAGTTTATATTTCCGTATACTTTCACTAACGATATGAACGAAAACGTTGCAGATGCATGGTAATTCATTTGAAAGGAAGCTTGCTACTTTGAAAGGAAAGAATACAAGTACTAAGGCAAGTAACAGTCAAAAATAACTTATTTGAGTTGTGTTACAATGATGGCTTACAAATTACAAGCCAATGGACTTCTTGGCCTGCGAAAGTAGATTTTGATGTTTTAATTGTTCTGATCATAAATTAGCCAAATTTTAGAATGATCAATGTGTTTTTAAGTAACTACAACATCTGTGCTTTCAGAGATCTAGTAGAAGCCCGTGGAAGTCACACTCGAAGGATAATGTTTCACCTGTTTTACGAAGTCGATCAGTGAGCTCAAACAGGTCGGAGCAAGGAGTATCACCTTGCTCCAACGAAAAACTTTTAAGTTTAAGCTCTGTAGAAGATGGAAGAAGTAGCAGCAACTCGAGTTTAGCTGTCAAAAGGCTTTTCCCAGAATTTCATTTAGTGGATACCGGTGATGGTAAGGTTTCCATATTCAACCTTTGCACTGAAGTTCTTGGTTAACACAGTTTTAAGATAACTCATTTGTGAAAGCAGTGCAGCAACAACAAACTATGTCAATTTTCTTTGCTATTAGTTACCTCAAAATATTATAATTGCAATTTTGTTTCTCGAAGTGTCATATCAAAGCCATGATTTTTTATGCAGGATTGGAGAGACAAGAGTCGAGCTCCAGCTCAGACATGTCTAGACAGAATCCACTCGGTGGAATCAAACCCGGTCCTAGTGTAGAGTCACTTACATATTCATATAAACAGCTTAGAGTTGATTCTCACGAGCCAGTGAGAGACATAGATGCAACAAAAAGAGAGGTAATCCTGCAAATTCATATAGAAATTTAATTATATTATTTACAGTACACGAACTTCAATTCAATTTTGTCTCTCAGGCGTACTTAACAGATGAAGAGTTCGACGAGAGATTTGGAATGGCGAAATCTGAATTCTATGCACTCCCAAAGTGGAAACAGAACAAACTAAAAATATCTCTTCATCTGTTCTAAAAGCCTCACATATATAGTGAGACTGTTCTGTTTACCAAATTTAACTGTAATGTTCGAGTTTATTATTATGAACTCCGGATATAAGTTGATGATACTTTATTACAAGATCACAGAACACCAGACAAGGAGACACCTACTAATATCTAGTTAATTCAAACTATCTATCTAGCTCTCGATCGTTTTACCTATTCTTTTTTTATTCCTGATATGTTAACTTGATAATTATAGATCACCAATTCTGAAACGTAAAGAAACAACAATACTTATTAAGATAACCCCAACAAAGATGATGCTGCTAAGAACAGGTGATTTAGTGGTTATAATGCTGTTGAGCACATGTGATCTAGTGGTAATGATTATTTTACAAATATTTTTTTTTTTCCGAAAACTGAATATCATTAAGAGTTAATAAGCTGATTACAATAAGTTGAACAACAAAAAGGGATTCATCAACTTAATCTAATCAACCAAACTAGTTATCAAAAGTAATAAACAGAGTTGCTTGTGACAAAAGCAACCCAAAAGTTTAGAAGACATTAATCTAAAGTAGAGATGATGCAACTTGAACAGAGATAGTTATAGCTTCCTTTGGAACAGGAAGATCACGTCAGTGAGGTGGCTTATCAGAAGGTACAAGGGGCTTTGTTAGACGTCTCTCCCTCGAAGTGATCCGGATACCTCTTACGTTTCGTTTCTTTGTTGATGAGGATTTGGGTCTCCTGCTGTGAGTTATTTGTGGCTAAATCTAATTCAAAGGTTGCAGTAAAGTCTCTAAAGCCTTCGTTATTTTGAGCAATGTTCCTTATGGTATCGGACAAAGACGTGAGTCCATCCACTCTGCTTGCTATAGCTTGGGTTGTGTACATTGTCACATTTTGTGGCTCCTTATGATTTGTTTCCTCAGGTTCCTGTACAGATTGGTCCATACGAGAGAGAAATGAGGAAGAACCTTCTTGGACGAGATTGCTTGCTATTGGAATAACCAAATAATCGGAGGCTTGTGGGATATAAGTACATGTTACTGTGTCATGAGTTATCTTTTGACAATTTAGGCAAAAATTCGCCACGGCCTCGTAGTGAAAGTACACCTGAATCCTATCCCTGTTTTGGAATCTCACCATCTTGAAGAATTTGAGATGATCGTATGCATTAATCTCCACTCTAACACGGATCAGACTTGCTCTCGCTAGTGACAGTGGTTGAATTTCGACTTCATTGACCTCAACTAGGGAACGTGCAATCTGACGAACCGTCATAGCAGAAGCATACTGCAGGGGTAGATCTTGTATTTGGATCCAAATTGGAATTGTCGTGAGAAACTCTGGTGGTTCATGTGGCCTCCATCGTTGTAGAAGCACAAACCATCCTTTGTACGTGACTGGTTGACTCCATAGCACGGAAACAAGGTCTGTTTCCGACTAGAACACGAACTGCACAAGATCTTGGTCAACGATTTTGCCTTTAACTCTGATTTCCATCTTCCATAGACGAGGAAGATCTTGAGCAAGATCCTCAAGGTTCTGTTGTTGATAGTTTATTGGCTTCACAACTAGGCTCTTCCGGCTTAGCTCTAGAGAAGTGTAATACATGAAGTTGGGGACATAAATGTCTTCATCTCTTCTCCCCATTTGAAATTGAGAAACCACTATCCAGAAATTCTTGGCCATTTGAAGATTACAAATATTTATACATTGGGTTCGATTTGACCTGTACCACTCATAGTCTTGGGCGTTTGGGGGACCAACTGGTTATTGGTTGATTGGTTCGGATTATTGGTTTTTTGGTTTAATATTTATTCGGATATTATTAAAGTTCGGTTTGGGTTCGGGTTTGATTTGGTTTTAGAGTTGTATAATATCAATAGATTTGGTTTCGGATCAGCTATTTCACCCAAAATACATGTTTATAACTAATTTTTAGAGGAGTTTATTGGAGGGTGGATTTTAATGGATTTAGAAATCCATATGAATTTCTATAAATCTATAAGATTTTGAAATCAAGTAATGTTTGAATAACACATGATTTAAATATGGATTTCAAAACCAATGTTTGAATAACAAATGATTTATATATATGAATTTTAAAATCATTAATTGAATAACACATAATTTGTAAATTTTCTAAATCTATTATATAAAAATCCATTAAAATCTACTTTCAAAAACCATTTGGTTATATGGAGATACCCAAATTCTAAATGGTTCGGTTGGATCGGTTCGAATTCAGATTTGGATTTTGTTTATTTTGGAGGACTACTCAAATCACTGAAACGTCGTTGTATCAAGCAAGAGATATAAGTTGTGAGCAGTTCAGAAATAAACCATTATTATTAACTATAAAATAAAATAAAATAAAAAATCAGAAAAAGGGAACTCCGTCCTTTTGCTTCTTCTGATCTTTCAGAATCCTCATCGAATTTGTCAATTTGACCTGCGAAAGCAGAAATTCTTCAGCAACTCAATGGATCGAAACCAA
>OVAX01001284.1:0-49017 GCA_900406405.1 Lepidium africanum | reverse complement strand
TGTAGACTACTTAAGTCATTAGTGTATAATTGTAGACTAGTTAAGTAATTCACCCTATATATAAAGCAACAAACAATTCTACAAATATTATCATATTTGTCAAGTCATCGGAAATTTTCTGTTTCTTTAGGTATATAGGTGTCTAGAACATTATAGCCTGGCTTGGGACTACATTAGAGGGGAATATACTTCTCAACAGAAACATTTTACCAAAGCCCAATTATGAAATCTAGATGTCTTGGGCCGTGTATGTGTGGCCAATAATAAAGTTTTGGTGTCATTCAAGTACAATACCAGGCCCACAAAAGGCCTTTTTTTTTTTTTTATATGTGAATCCTAAGTAAAGATGATAGTAGTACAAATATGAGTGGTAATGTTTTGTTTTTGTTATGATTATTCTTTTTTTTGATAAATTGTTATGATTATTCTTTTTTTTGATAAATTGTTATGATTATTCTTGCTCTTACAAAAGTAGTATTGTCGAATACTTGCACTCATTTGTTCATTTTATACAATGATTAAGACTACGCACTCAAAATCTATTTAGTTTCTTTTTATATAATGGATACAAGAATAATGATGATGTATATAAATGATTTAACAATAAAAATCCTAGAAGTCTCAGACATTTAAGATCTGTCTATGTTTGAATGTTAAATATTTATGTTATGAACATGTATTTACTGCAAATACTAATTCTATAAACTTACACATAATCATACATGTTACGTGATTAATTGAAATCAAATTTTTAAAAAAAAATTCGATGGTAAAAACTATAAAATTAGAGAGATATATATTTTATCCAAGATTTTTTTTTTCAAATTCTGTTTTATTTAAAATTGTATTCTTTTTATTTTTTGATAAAAAAGGGTTTCTAGAACTAATTCTTCAAATTTTCAAAGTACAACAAAGTTAAACCAATTGAATAGAAACAGTTTGTCAGAGATTATGATGGTACCATGTTTTTTGTTTTGTCATTTACAAAACTACCAGAAATTAATCAATTATCAGTTCTGATCAGATTTATTTTTAAAAAATGTATTTTTGTTGTCAAAATTCAAAATTGGGAAGAAAAGAAACAAGGACAAAGACAGAAAAAGAAAGCAAAGATACAGAAAGGATCCAGCCTGGAAATTGTCAGAGAGACAAAAAAGCTGATTTTCCAACTATAAAAAGATAACTATATTCCACCTCACTCCTTATCACCACCTTGGGACCTCATCAATTCATCAATTACTCTTTAAAAAATATCATTTTTCTTCTGAATATTTTTAAATTGAATTTCTCTCTCAAATTACATTTTCTTCATTGATCTTGATTTTTATATATAGTAATTTACACTTCAAATGTAGCATCTCCAGCACTATGATAAAGGGTGTATTAGCAACAAAAATAATCATAGATTGGTAAAAAGAAAAATTCATTATACCTAATCTTGGGATCTAGTGTGATTAGGTAACGGTTAATTTGTTTGTACATCCATTTATTATTATTACTTTTAGAAAATGTTTTTTTTTTCTCATCCCAAAAACTTAAAAATATATATTTTTATTCACTAGTAATTGAACAGACAAGTTTCAATTCATAGATTAAACACTTATTTCTTAAAGTTTTCTTATAATTTACCAACTGTGGTGAGAATAGTTCGACTACCTGAAATCAGAGTTATTAGCTATATCATCTTAACCAATATTACAAATTCTTAAAAAGAAAACCGTTTAAATAAATCGGTGACCAATTTTTGGTCAAATAATTAAATATAACTTTTATTATCTTATTCACCAAAGTTTGACTCCATAAAACCACATTTGTTTTAGGTAATATTGTTAGGGATTTGAAAGTTGGACTATATATTCAACCTTATTGATTGAACTGTTGAAAAAAATTTTGTATTATTTGATGATGCCATGTGAATCGTTAGAAACATGTGAAGTGCATTACGAGCTAAATTAGCTAAAGGTATGGGTCCAAGAAAATCAAATCAATGATTTCTGTTTGATTCTATTGAGTTTTTCTCAATCTAGTTAGGAGTTAGACGATTCAACGAATGGCTCTGCCATGAGAGATTTGATACTTCCCCATTGTAGGAAGTAGATTATAGAAGGATCAAATAGTCTGAGAAAAAATAAAAAGGTGGCTTCCGTTTGAGTGCTATGGAGTGGGACGTCTGAGTAAAAGCTTAAAAGTAGTTGAGGTAAAGCAATAATGATAAAAGCTTAATTAGAACAATTTCAACAATTCTCAAATAATCATGTCCCCGAAAAGAATAAAACAACAGATCGAATCCAAAAGGAAGAAAGAATTAAACACGTCAGAGAAACTCAACAATCCCCAAATAGAAAGAACTGCGGAAACGTAACGAAGAAGAATGAACCATCATCATCTCTGTTTTGATATCAACAAAACCCTAATAAAAATTTAACGAAACGAATTCTCCGTTTACATTTTAACGTAGAAGCAGCATCATCACCAAAGCCATTATCACCATTGACATGTTAGTATATCCAATGCTCCTTGGTGCTGCTGATGAAATCTTCTGTGGCCTGAAACAACAACAAAGAGACAATCAACAACATAAACTTACAACAGAAATGTGTTTTTTGATGTTTTGTTTTTCTTACTTTTGCAGTTTGGCTAGAGCTCCACAGTAAAGAACATTGTCAGGGTGTCCAAATTCAGTTTTGTTGTTTTCGTCTGGATTCACGATTCTAACATAAGTTTCTTGTCCGAGATACCAAGAATCTAGATTCTCTGTTCTTAAATTCCAAGCTCCAGGATTGTCCATAGATATCAATATCGCTGACCATGCTCCTGGATACACCTGTAACAATCCCCCCAAAATACTCAATTACTAAGACCTTTAAGACCTCTGTTTGCTTTGATCACATTTGTATTTGTTGTAGCCAAAGTGTTCATTGCATTTGGCTTATACGTTCACAACGTTGTATATAAGGAAATGAGTTAATACCTGAATAGTCGAACGAGCAATACCATCCCATTTGTTGTAAGTTCCTCTGCTGTTCTCTGACCACTCTCCATAATCCATACTGCAACGAAATGAGTTTTGAAGAAACAGTTAGTTACTTAATAGTGTGAGTTAGTGTTTTTTGGGTTATGTTTAAGAAAAATGCAGAGACTTTGCAGTCAAAAATGGAAGAGAACTAACTAACTTACCCGACAACAAAGAAGGCATAGCCACTCATGTGATAGCTTTGCATCTTAGTGTCATTGTTTTGAAGAACAACTTCCATAAATCCACGATAAGTACCATTGATAATTGAAGTCTCAATTTTAGGCGGTCCAGTTAAAGGTCTCTTAGGGAAATCAAGCTTATAATCTCCTTTAACTTTACGCTTATCAGCTAGTCTTATAGGTGTAGAGGGATTCTTAAATGATATGCCATTAAGTGTAGTTTTTCTCTTCCCATCTATCTTCACAGGTGGCTTGTTCCTCAGAACGTAGACATCGGTTACATTGATCGAACCATATTTAAATGAACCTTGTGGGTTAGGACGTGCACCACTTGCTGATACATTCCATCTGCAACAACAATGTTTGGTTTCAGCTTTTTGAAGGTTAAGCTTGATGAAACTAAAAGAGCAAAACAAAATCTGTTTTTGTGGATATGACTCTTATGGATAAAGAATTCGATTTTCGGATTTACTAACCTGATAGATCTTGCTTGATTCATGGAGAAAGTCTTGTCAAATTCATCTTGTGGTCCAGGAGGTAAGTGACCTCTGGCTTTTCCTTTAGAGTTCGTATAGTGTAAGATTCCAACTCCAGTTACTCTTCTCCATATGGTTTCATTAACAATACGAGCACTCGCGACAATGTAGTAATCAGAGCTCGCATTTTGATCCATTGTAACCAAAAAGGAGTAAGATTGCCCAACATGAATATCCAAGCTTGTGTAGTTTTGCTGAACTGTGTAAGATCCTTCGGATTCAGCAAGAACTAAGTTGTGATCTTGGATCCTAAAGTTCAAACTCGTCGAGATTCCCACATTTGATACTCGAAGTCTGTAAGTTTTTCCTGTTATGTTCACAAGAGAATAACATCCATTAAAAACTGAAAACAAAAACTAATGAAAACAAACTCTTGGATCAAAGAAACTGATAATACTCACCAGGTTGGACTGTTATAGTTTCGAAATCGATTCCATCAGCAACAAGAGTATCATTGTACCGGTAAGGTCCTTTTCCATTAATGAGAACTCCATCAGGCATACCAAGAGCTTTACCATCATCTAAAGCCTTCCTCAAAGCCTACATTATTCCACAAAACGTTGTAAAGAAACTTCTAAAATGATGATTGCTTGAAGTCTTAAAGAGAAGGCCAAACGGCCAAAACTACTAACCGTATGGTTCCTGGTGTACCAATCTCCAATGGCAAGGGTAATATCACCATCTGGAGTAGGGAAAGGAAGTGGAATAACTGCTCTAGGATTGACAATAAAGGAGCCAAAACCACCAGAAGCTTTTTGGAAATTAAGAGATGGAAAGTAGAAGAAACTTCCAATTTGGTCCTTAACTTGAAACTGATAAGTCCAGTTCCACTTTGGCGGAATTGGACAATTGGTTCCTAAAACTCCATCTTGCCACGAAACACGTCTCTGTTGGATTCCATTCCTGTAATAAAATAAAAACACATTCATTAATTAAGCTTTCTTCTTTCTCCTTCTCAATGTAAAGTCTCTTTTGTGGTTTTTTTCTTACCAATGAAGAAGAAGTCCCTCGTCTAATTTGTTTCTCACATTAACGACCAGATTATCATTGGTCGTAACATTGATTGTTGGACCAGGGAACTTTCCATTTATAGCAATGACCTGATAACAGAATCAAAATAGAAACTTAGCTTGTTTAGAAGTTAGAACACTAATTGTGTTTGTGAGATCTACTGTGTACTTTTTATACAGTTGGATCTGGAGTTAAAAGACTGAAACTCTTTTTACTCTAAAGATAGAAAAAATTATTCATTCAAGTGGAAATTAAGGTAAAAAGGATATGAACAAATCTTAGACAAAACACTTTCACAATGTTTATAAACACTCTAAAAGAATCCAAATTTTCTAGAAATTAAAAGTGTAATGCATTTGTTATAGATGAATTTTTGAAGTATACACTGCAGCAAAGAAAAAAAAGAGTGAAACTTTTGAGAAATCTGAAATTTTTTTAAAAAAAAAAACCACAAACTTTATCAATTGTTAAATTTCTTTACCATAAATAGTAAACTAAAAGCTAAGATCTTTAAGCTCATTTGAACTACAGTAAATCTTTAAAATTAAGGGTTTTTCTCAAAAATCAAAAATCCCTTTTATCAAAATGTAGATAAATCTAATCCCAAAACCCCAAAAACTTCCAAAATTTGTCAAACCAACATCAAAATCACAAATCCCAAATTGTAAATCCAAAGAAACAGTATCAAAAATTTGAAGATCTAGAAAAGAGAAAAAGGAACCTGTTGAGGAACACCAAGTGGAGAAGCAGTAATGTAAGAGACTTCAAAGTTATAAAAAACATAAGGATCTCCAGCGAAGCAGAGACTCAAGTTCATGAAGAACAGAAGAAGCAGGATCTTAAACAAATCCATTTTTTCTGTGTTTGATTTGCTTTTTTCTTGAGAAGAAACGAACAATGTAGTTTTGATTAATGGGTTTAAACAGATTTTGTTTAAAGGTTTGGTTTGAATTTACATTATCAGATTCGAGGGGAAAGGAAGTAATAGGTGGGAGAAACTAGAAGCTGTAAAGGAAAGAGAAGAGCCACAAAGAGAGAAGAGACAGAAGAGAACGGCTATAATTCTTAGGTTGCTCTATTAAATTATTATTATTTCACAATTATTATTTTACTATAAAGAAAGCCGCACAACGCGCCTGTAAATTTGCTTAATTTGAGAAAGAAATATGGAAAATATAATAAATTTTATCGAGTAAATATAATTCATATAAGTCATAACGAGTCAACCACGATTTTTTTTCCACAGCTGAATCGACTCATCTCTCAATTCATAATCCCACTCTCAATAAATTCTTTTATTTTTTTAATTAGATTGATAAGACCCAATTTATAGGCAAAACTCATATTCTAATATCCTTATTTTTTCCTTCACTTTATATCGGGAAAGAATCAAACTCTGGTACCTGAAAAAAGCTAAAGTGACCACTATCACTGGGTAATACGTCTTCGGATCTATAAATTCTTTCAAGCAAGAAGAGATCAAATTTTTGATAACAAATCATCTAAATCACGCAAGGAAAAATTCAACGATTGATTTTTATTTAGTTTATAATATGAGCGCCAATTTTACATTGTATTAAATAGTTTAATCTAGTCCCAACCAAAAAAAAGTTTAATCTACTACACATGACCAAATTTGTGGCAAAATAATGTACATATAAATTATTACTCAGTTTAAGCAAAATTTATTTAAAGTTTCTACACAAATGTATTATAGTTTGCCCTGTGAAACATTATCCGTATCTGCCGGACATTCGGATCCATATCCATTTTTTATCTGAAAAATATATATCCGGACCAAACGGATACGGATACGGATCTTGATTTCACGGATCGGCAGATAACAGATACGNCGGATCTTGATTTCACGGATCGGCAGATAACAGATACGGATAATGCAAAAATTAGAAACGGATATCCATTTTTTTACCAAAAATTTTAAATATTTTTAAAATATTTAAATATTTTTAAAATATTTTACATATTTTTCAAAAATTTTAAATATTTTAAATATATTTTTTTATTTTTTATTTTTAATATCTTTTTAATATTTTTAGTATTTTTTAATTAAAAGAAAAAACAACGGATATCTACGGATATCCATTTTTTAGCGGATATCCACGGATATCCGTTTTTTTAACGGATAATTTTAGTCCGGATATCCGTTAAAACGGATACGAATACATATATTAATTTGTCGGATCAGACAGATACGGATACGGATATCCTTAAAAATGCCGGATATCCGCTCCGTTACACCCCTAATTATAGCATTTATAGTCTAATTGGTAACGATCTCTCTAAGCAAAAAAAATTTAGAACACTAAATGTAAAATCAATCATGCTCTAGGTTTATGTTTTGCTTTTGTTACTCTACAAAACCAATTTTTTATTTGTATAATGTTTTTGGCTGTTAAAAGCTAAAAACTTAGAGCCAAAATATATGAGATTTACAAAAATAAATTTCTACAACAAAAAATTCTACTGCCAAATATTTACAGCAAAAAAAAATTACACTAGAAAAACCTACCGCCTAAATCCGACAACAAAAAACTCAAAACTATAGTCCTTATCAATCGGTTCCTTAATGATATTTAATAATAAGTTGTGTTATTTAAAATTGTAATAGCAAATCAATGAATAAATGCCATCAGTAGGGAAGTATTAATGAATAAGTCAGTTATCTTTACACCATTATTTAATCCTAAGATTTCGTGTAATTCTAACGTGATTTTATGAGATTTTATGAGTGAACTTAAAGAATAAATAAGATCTCGTTAGTCCAATTGTTAACAAAAAGAATACACATCAATATATTTAGAATAAAAGTATTATAAACTATAAAGTAAAACATTATATATAGATTTTGTGAGAAACCACTAGTATAATGAAAAGTGTGAATGTATTCTCACATTTATCCATTTAAAGCTATTTACTTAATTAAAAATATTGAATAGCTAATTAAAAGCAATAAGTAAAGTACAAATACCCTAAATATAATAATTAAAATTTGGTTAGACAATCATTTATCACTTTAGTATCATATATTCGAATAACATTCTTCATACTTTATCAATATATTACTAGATTATGGAATTTATTGATACCTTACCATTCATAACAGAGTTTCAATTTCTTTTTGTCGGTGACCATAATTTATTAAAATTGAACCTAATTACGGAGAAGAAAAGAACATAGAAGTTGACATCTTAAAAATCAAAATAAGAATAAAAATAAATAGGTAAATAAATTAAAAGACAATAACGGATATAATGATACTTGTACTACTGCATGACAGCAAAAAAAGAATGGCTCCCATATGGTTGACAATATTTTTATATACCTTTTATTTTCCACCGAAAATAAATTCTTTTATTATGTTTTATCTATCAACATGAGCTGTAAATTTTTCATTCATAGACTACAATCAATTTTCTCAATAATTATTGCGACGGTTCTGATTGATGATTAGAAATTAACACTGATTGTGGAGAGAATTATTGTTAGAGCAAATAATTATGAATTGTAATATTATTTATTATATAAAGACAACTAAAAAGATTTTGATTTAGTAATTTGTCGATTAGGGAAGCGCATTATGTACGAAATAATCACATGCAGCTCGCGTGCAAGTTTGTATAAATTAAATAAATTAAACTTTACAGGTACATTAATTTGTTAATACTATATAGTTACATAATATTATTAATATAATTTTGAGTGAATATTTGATATTTGACTGTTTGACCGATTAAGGCATCTCAGAAAGAAGATAAGATTTATTTATTATGTGAGGCGCAAATGGAACAGTGGGCTACTCTGGATGTGCCACGTGGCTACCAGCCTTAACTAAATAAATCCTTGACGACTGTTTAAAAAAAAAAAAAAAATTCAATAATGAAAGTTAAATACTATGTGAAAACTTTGTGTTCGAATGTTAATATTTTCGAACTATGTTTGGAAACATCGGATTTTGTGTCATATGATGTGTAATATAAAAAGGTCATTTAGAATTAGAAGCATAATATTAGCGATAAAGATTATCTAAATTCGTTTGTAAGTGTATTTTTACTTTATACCATATATATATAATTACGATATAGAGTAATAGTGAGGCAGTTCTATTAATTAATTAAGTAATAATAAAACTGCCAACTACTATTTAAACATGTGTAAAGTAATTACCAACAGCTAACTTTTGCTTACATTTTGTGGTTATCGTTGCGTAATATCGTCTCAACGAATCTATTTATTTTATGTTTATTATACTTCTATCAACAGCTATATTTTGTTTCAAATTAAATGAAATTTAAGGATTTTACACCCATTTTAAGTGATTACATCATATATATTTATATATATACACCTAAAACTTTAATAAATAATGTCCCATACTTTTCAGTTTGGTAATTTGGTAATTAGAATAATCTAGTTAATGACTCTAACATCAAATGTTACATATTTTACCACTACATATTACAAATAAAAAAATTAAAAGAGATCAGTTTAATTATGCAAACTTTAATGAATCATATGCAAATACAAAAACAGGAAAAATGTTCAAAAGATTTTAAAGTTTTGTATAAAATAAAAATGTTCATTTAGTTTGATAAAAGTCTCTAAAATATTAATCTGACACAAAACCAGTGTGTATATTAAGACAATGCATATCCATATACACGTATGTTAGATCAAGTTGACAAGTAGGGTGTGGACACGTGGGCCAGTATGCCAGTATGGTTATCTTTCGGTAATCGCATCAGAAACATATTTTAGCCATAATTTCAAATTATCTGTCCAAATTTCTAGAATTTTGCAAACTCATTAATATACTCTCACGAAATTAAGAAATACTTTATATAACTTGTGATTACTTGGATGTGATGTATGAAACCACTTTGTTGATTGCTCAAAATTTTATCAAAAAATAAAACCACTTTGTTGATATTAGGAAAATCAATATTTTCGTACCCCAACTAAATATTTTTGTTTGATTTATACGCTAAAGTTTGTGAACACCGAGAAAAACTGGTCGTCTTTCTCCAAACCCAATAACGTTTATAATTCATTTGGGTCCAGTCCATGTCCATCACAACACTTTGTTCTGGTTTGGGAACTCGGGCCGGGTCAAGCTTCTTTCATGTATAATCATTTTATTAAGATTTCGACAAAAGAAATGTTCCATTAAGAGTTCTCCCAAAATATTTTTGGCCATCAATAAATATTTCATTTTTTTTTTCAAAATTTAAATGGATTTCAGCCTAATCCTGGGCAAGATACTGGAACCAAAAACCGATTCGAAACTGATCCAAAATAATAGGTACCGAATAATTACCAGAACCGAAAAAAATACTTATTGGGTCTTCTTCATCTATACTCGCGGATATCTGGTAATACCTGGTACCGAACCGATACCCAAATAGGTATCCGATTAACCCGAAAACATGTAAACATATACAAGAATTTAGGGTTATTTTTCAAAAATATTTATGGTATTTAGGTATTTTTTTCGGGTATTCGGGTATTTTTCAGGTAAATAATTGTAATTTTACTATGAAATACTTAAATATATAGTAAAATCGTAAAAATTTGTCTAATATTTATATCCGACCCGAATAAGAACCGGTACTAGACCGAACTGAATTGTATTTGGTTCCTAAATGGATACAGAACATATGGACCTGAACCGACCCGGAACCAAGTGGAACCGACCTGAACCGAAACCGAAATATATACAGTTCCTAAATGGGTATAAAAATTTCATAACCAAAAAACCCGCATCCGAATAGATATTACCCGAAATCGACTTGAATACCCGAATATCCAGACCTACGCCTACAATTTCCTAATCTTACAATATGCTGCGTATTAAAACAAATATGTATTCTAACTGTTTCGTGGACTTTTAATGAATAACATCAATTTTCCACAAATTTTAAATGAACAATATTAAATGCTTTCACTTTTTAATGTACAATCTTACATATAACAACGACATATAACTTTATTTATTTATATCAAAATTTTCTAATAGATTATCAGTCGTGTGTAAATATATATATATATATATATATATTATATATTGTATTCTCGAAACATATATATGATGTAGAAGTATCAACCACAAGAGTAAAATACTCCTACGTAGTAAACGATCACATATAACAATATTTCAAGATGAACACAATATTAATTTTGTATTCCTCAAAACAAATCTATTTATTACAAATTCTAGTTTTATCAAGACTCGCATATGTTATAATTCCAATAAAATAACACCATTATACTTTTGGTGTTTACATTGAATTAATTAGTTTTGTGAGGTTATTTAAATTATAGTTGGTCAGTTTCCTATATAAAAAATGACAATATTATAAAATTTGAACGTTCTAATTTGAATTCGATATGTCTAACTATTTAAATAAAATCCTTTGACAAAATTAAAATTTTGTGACAAAGTGAATCAATTGAGCTTATAACAATTTACAAATTGCTTCTTTTAGGTGGTCCATTCTGATCAATTTGACTTGATTTATTGAAGATTAAACACGTTTAACTATTACCCATAAAACTTGAATCCAAGGAAGATGTTCTTTTGGGGGAAAACTATGGAATACATTAATATTCCTTTTACATATAACATTAATACATTAATTTCCACAGAAAAATGGAAACACATAAGATTAACTACGCATTTAATCATTAGATCAAATGCACACAAAGGAGAAGTAAAAAACAAAAAAAAACATTAAATCAGGATGATCCACTCTAATAATCAAAAACCAGTAGAGTTATTCTCCAACTTAGCCCATTTCACCAAAGTCTTTAAAAACTTCTTCACCTACACAAAATCATACATTAATTACTAGCCAAACACAACACATTACAAACAAAACATATCATATGATGTAGCATATGACTTATGTACAGTACATAAAACTATTAATTGGTTTAAATGTTTTGTAAATTTGTACCTCAGATGGATCTCTAAGAGAGTAAAACGCATTGCTTTCTTTGGGTGTAGACGAAACTAAGATTCCAAATCCTCGATTCCCATCTCTTAGTACCTGCAACATTCATCGTCAATTGTTGTTTTATAACCAGAAGGTTTCGGACTAAAGCTCATAAATTAATCCCCTCAAACCGGAAGTAACCGCTTTTACAAATCCAGTGACCAAATGTCTCAACCTAGAAACCTCCCACTTGAGAGTTACTACTGAACCAAGGCGCTTGGTTTTTATTGTGAGTTGTTTCGTTCAGACAAATCATAATTAAGTTAAAATGTAACTTAGATAACTTATATATAGACCTTGAATGCATCTTCATCGGTTGTGTCATCTCCAATGTAGATAGGAAGCAAATTGTCTTTGTTGCTTAGTCCTATTTAAGATTATAATCAAATTAAGATTAATCATTTGGTCAATAAAGAAGAAATTAACGAAATGAGATTATGTATTCACAGACCAAGAGATTCTACTAGAAACTCGACCGCTCTTCCTTTGTTCCAGTCTATCACCGGACGGACTTCCAAAACCTATATATTACCCCAAAGAAAGAAAATTTGGATTTACTCTTAATTACAAGATTTTTAATTTAGAGGAAAACAAAAATTAGATAACGTAACTAAGTTAGTTAATTATCAGAACCTTCCTCCCATGAGTTAGACGCAAACGAGGATATTGTTTCAAATGATCATGAACTCTTTGAGCTATGATTGGCCAATCCTAAACAACACAAAAACATTTTTATAACAAAGTCCAAATCAAAACTCAAAAAGGTCTTCTGTTTTGTTTTGTATTTAATTTTGTTTACCTTTTCGTCTACGTTACGATAATGTACAGATGCACAGAACTTGTGGTTCTCTACTTTTGCACCTTTGATATCATTCATTTTCTCAACAAGGGTTCTAAAAACCTCGTCGATTATCGGTATGAATTCTCTAGCCGGTTGAAATAGATTCACTTCTTTGCCCTAATAAACACAATAAGTTAACTTAAACACAACAAGACAAAACATAGTTAATGGATCATATGAATATAATTCACCTGTTGGTCAGTGGATTTGAAACATTTCGGATCATCAGAAGAAGTCATTATGTCCATTCCATGACTACCGGCATAATAGAGTTCTGTTAACCCTACCAATTGATAAACCTTTAACAGAAAATTGTGTTAAAACATATTCCGTACTATTATATAACCAGAATTGTATTAATGTGTGTTTCAATTATCAACTTAAATATTCGGTTTCAATCGGGTTTTTCGGTTTTTTTGGTACTTTCGATTTTGGAAATGTGATAACCAATATTAACTAAAGTTCAATACTGTTTTGGTTCCACTTAGGAGGAACCAACTAGATTTGAAATGATTTTGGTTCGGTTCGGAATGGTTACTTGTAACTAAAAGTAACCAAATAAATTAAGTGATTACTTTAATCAAAAGTAACCAAAAAATATTTTTAGTACACATTAATTTCAGTTTCTATTTGAAGTGATTGATTCTCAGTTAAAGATCAACTAAACTGAGAACCAAAATTACCTAAATATTGTAACTGAACACCGGATACCTATTTTTGTGTCGGTATTTTAGTTCCAGTTTTTTTATGCGTAGGACTAGTTTAATGAATACAATAGAAGAGACAATTGTCATGGTCTTGAAGATCTTACCTTGTCACGGCTTCTACCGCTAATTATAGCGGTTGGGAAGTAACTAGCGACTTCTTTAACCGCAGAACGCATCTGACAAACCAGAAAACAATAAGATTCAATCTTTTTGAGCTAAACAGAAAAAAGCAGAGCAAGTAATTAATAAAGTTGTTATTACTTACTGCATCTGACATAATTGCACGATCAGGATCATCAACAATTGGAGACAGAGTTCCATCATAATCTAAAAACACAGCAATCTTTTTCTTCTTAGCTTGAGCTGCAATATGAGCAAACGAGCTAATCGCAGAAGGATACTTCATCTGTTAAGAAAAAGCAAATTTGTGAGATTAAGAAACACATTTTAAGGATGAAGAAAATGAGACTTTGATTGAAAATTACCATCCAAGCTCGTTGAGCAAAGTCATCTTCAGGAGCAACTTCGACATTGAAATCTTTAATAAGCTTTTTACGAGGTGGAGAAGATGAAATCATTGCATCTAACCAACCATTAGATCTAACATCATCGAGTTTTGCAGGTTTCTTTAATTGACTCATCATGAATCTACCAGAAGGTGTCGTCAATTTGTTTGATGAAACACTTAGTCTTGGTTTGTTAAGTGATGGTGAAGGATCTTTGAGAACAGAGGATGTTTGGTTTGAGTTTAACTCCATTAATCTACAAACAATGCTTCAATTCAACAACTTTTTTTCTCTCAAAAACACTTTATTCAATGAATAACCATCACTTCATTGTTCCTTTTTGTCACTTCTTGTTGGTGAGAGCTCCAATAAACAAAACTGATTACCATGAAAAAAATATATATAGTTTTTTTTTGATAAAGAAAAAAAATATATAGTTTTTTATAAAGAAAAAATATATAGTTGAGAAAATGAAATCAAAAATTGAATCTTTGAATCTTTATTTCAATAATTCACTATGTTTATTGTATACTTTATCAGATTCAACAAGAAAGTAACCTGGACTCGCATGAAAAAAAAGAGAATTTTGTAATTAGTATTCCATTTACAATACAAATTCATGTTTTTTCTTGGTTTAACAACTCTTTTAAAACACAAATGAATGAAAAATAAAACAAAATGTCATTTTCATTTCTTCTAAATAAAAAAGGTTCATGTGTTGATTTATTTTGTCGTTAACCTTCGTGTTACTTTCTGTAATATTAATAAAGGAAAAAAAAAAGTAAGAGTAGTGATTTTGACAAGTACCAGAAATTTCAACAATCTTTAACACAAATTTTTAAATTGGTAGGTCTATTAAAAGACAATACCGACAAACATAACTCGAGAATTTGACAAATCACATATACATCTAAATAATAAAGTACATTAATTTAATTATAACATGTCAAATCAGTTTCTTACAGAAAAACAAAAAAAAACTTGCAGAAATTTGTTTCTGTGACATGTCAAATCAGTTTTCTCCATTTTTGTTGCCTAATTCTTAACACTTTGCAAAAATAAGATTTTCTGTAAGTTT
Organism: Lepidium africanum; assembly: GCA_900406405.1. Lineage (NCBI taxonomy): Eukaryota > Viridiplantae > Streptophyta > Magnoliopsida > Brassicales > Brassicaceae > Lepidium > Lepidium africanum. Next base: position 34,130 of record OVAX01001284.1, on the reverse strand, counting down.
CAAAACTGGAAAATTTCTAGGTTTTGTAAAAAATGGAAATTTGTGGCACAAAATTCTAGGTGTACGGACAAAATTGCGTGCGTTTAATATCGACAAAAAAATAATTTATTTTCTCAAAACTGTAAAAATGTTGTTTTTGAAGTGGAAACAAATATTGTATGTACGAGGAAACAGAAACAGATCTAAAAACACAGAATGCGAGATTATATTCGATGAAGACAGAAAAAACAAAGAAGAGTTAGATCCGAAAAATCTCAATAATTCATTTAAAATATAAATGCAAAAAAAAGAAATTAATAAATTCTCAAACCTGTCAAAAGAGCTCCAATGGAAGAAATAAAAAAATCTCCCAGAGAATGAAGATTTTTTCGTTCCTTTAATGGAAGAAACTGAATCTCAGAGATCGGAAGAAAAAGATCGAAACTTTAAAATTTATGAAATTAATGGGATTATTTATTTAATTTGGAAAACCCTAATTAAGAGAAAGTGGAGAATTTAAGAGGAAGAGAAAAGGGGAGAAGAAAATTGCGGAGGGTTTTTGGTATTTATAGACTCTCTCTTTGGTTTAGAGACTCTTAGAGTTATAGACAGAGACGTGGTTTACAAGAATATCACTTATTTTTTGAAATTAACCATCCATGTTTGATTTATTTACCAAATATACCATTCTTCTTATTTGGACGACTTACGACCACTAATATGTTATGAGTTTTTAAAATTTTTATTTTATTTTATTTATAATTAGAAAGTGACGAGTTTGATATTAGTCAGACTTGGGGTTTTTTTATTTATATTTTGGTAGATAGTCATACTTTGTTTTCTTTTTGTTATAGAATTGAATAATTATTTTGTTTTATGAAAATAACTTTGTTCGGGTGTTGTTAGAATGTCCTCTATATAGAAAACATTATTATGTTCATGTATCATAATTTTATTATATTAAAAAGTATTTTATTTGGTTTGAATTTGTGTGGTGTATTTAAATTTCGAATAAAACTTTATAGACATAAAAAAAATCTAAATTGAATTACAAAAAAAAGAAATCCAAATTGTTGACAGAAAAAATAATAATGTGTTTTATTTTAGTCCAACAATTTTTATAATACTATATTATAAATTATGAAGAGTATCTTTTTTACAATAGAAGATCAATGAAAAAGGTTTGTATGATATATCAATTAACTTAACTAGATCTCTTATTAACATATGTCTTCTCTTAGCTAGTAGCATAATTGTGAGTAAAGTGCAGCGGTTTTTTTTTTTTTGTTCTGGTTTCGATATATTTTGATTATGTTTTTGTTTATTGTTGTTTGTTTTTCCAATCATGCGTCCTAAATTATTTTACTTATTTGTATGGTGTGGAATCTTTGTTGTACTCAATGTTTGAACTTAAACTCTTTGAAACCTGTGTGCGTTTTTAACTAATGCACCGTACATACTTCTCAATTTGGATTATAATGAAAGAATCTCGAGATTCCATTTATTGAAAGTGTACCACATATATTTTTCAAACTTTGTTATTGCAAGAAAAAATAACTTTTTCTACTTTTCTGAAACAAGGAAAAGTATAATAAACGAGAAAAACACGTATTAGCCGTAAGATTCACCATATCCAACAGTTCAAAGCTGGTTTTATTTTGTTGCAATGGCTAATGGTTTTTGGTATTACAACGATAGGAGTAAGAGTTTTGTTGTTTAGCCATGTAACATGGTAGTTCGTCAATGTACACGTGGCAATTAGTCAAAAGAGACTACAAGCTCAAAGAAGACACATGTTGAAGAGTTATGTCGACGCGTCTACATGTTAATGGGCTTTGATGGGCCATTCTTTCTATAAAAGGTAACTAAAGAACTGTCGCTATTATGTCTTTCTTTGCCGCATTATCCTCACTTTACAACCTTCGCGATATAAATTATTTTTAAAAAAATATTATTTTTAAAATAAGTGTAATCGTTAAAAAAGAAAGCCAAATTCTTTTTTGGTAGTTCGGGATGATTTCAACTTAGATATCTAGGGTACAATTTTGATAAATTAAATAAAAATTTTAGAAATAGGTTTTAGGTAAAGATCTGATTTTTTTTGTCAATATCGGATTGGCAAGATCCAATCCATAGTCTAAAACCCACCACTAAAATCATTTTTTAAGCTACATAATACAGTGGGTAAAAATTGAATCATGGTGCCAATTCATTAGCTGAATTATTCTAATTACCAGACTGAGAGCAAATCGGCGGCATGATTTAATTTTGTGTTGAAAAAAAATTGTTGGAAAAAAGAAATAGAAATATTTAAGAATTGGAAGTGAATCTAATGAGGGAGATCACGTGCAAAAAACGTGGGGGCTGCGAGGTTCATGTGTGTGTAAGAAGAGAAAAGTGGAAGTCACGTGGATCTTGGAGGGCTGAAATGTAATATTCGGTTTAAGTCACAAGTTTTTAGTTGAGAATTGAAATTTAAGTTAACGGTCATTAACGGTGTTAGTTGAAAAAGTGTTACAAATCACAGGCTATTTACTAAAACATAACATTAAATTTTGTGGTTACAGATTTTTTAGTTCTCATTTTCTTTGCAGACAGTTTGCTGAATTAATGATATTAACATTTGAATTTGCTTCAATATTTTTTTTTCAACAAGTAATCATTAGATCGATAACGACCCGACACATAATCTAAGTACTTCAATTAGAATTGGGTGGGAATCATATTCCCCACCTAGTACCTAACTAAATCAGAGACAAAACATCTGAACCACCTATTTCTTGACATTTGCTTCAATGTTATTATTTGTATTTTTTATTGTTTACTAGAGGTAGCAATCCTAATAAATCACCAACATAATATTTTCATTAATATATATAATCATCGAATATTATGTTAACGAAATTTTTTAATATGTACAACCAACCTGATATCTTCATTAATATATAATATATATATATATATATATATAATCATCGAATATTATGTTAACTAAAGTATTTAATATAAACAGTGTAACACTATTTCGATTGACTAGATGAAAGTGAAAGATATTTTAATAATATTCGATATTGAAGAAAAAAAACACAAGTTGACAAAATGTCTTCGAATGTTTTACCACTATTACTTAGTTAATAGTTTTGAACTACTCAAAAATATATGATGTTCGTGCGTATATTACTATTTAAATCGAATAAAAAAGTAAATTAATGTAGCAATTATTTGATTTACTTATATTACTTATTATTTGATTTCAATATTAAAATTTCATATAAGAATAAAAGAAAAAGTTATATTTAATTTGCGTGAATTAAAACTAAAAACTACCCAACACAAAACCTAAACAAACTATACAAAATGAATATATATAAGGGTTTTATTTCATATGAAAAAAGAGACATAAAAATATGGGTTTTATACAAAAAATGATTTCTGAGCCAAATAAGAACAATATGAAGGAAGTATTATTTAAAAAGTGATTTTAGCAGTTACAAGAAAAAATTGATTTTAGCAGTTACAAGAAAAAAGTGATTTTAGATGAATTTAACGTACTATATTTTCCAGAGGATTTAAAATACTAGTAAAAATGGTAATATTTTGTTTACAACATTACTATCAAATTAAAAAAATTATAATAAATAATACATCAAATTTTTTGTGACAAAAATTTAGAACTATAATATATGGAATGGTAAATTTTTAAATTTTGTTTGTATAATGTTATAGTATTATTTTTGTTATGTGCTTTGATTTATATTTTCAAAAATTTTAGTTGGACATCATAATTATTATTTTTCGTATAAAACCCTAAAAACAATGGAAAGTGTGGAAACCCACAATATTGATGTAAGAATTTGGTTTCCTGAAACCGTTGAGACAATGTCACGTGTACTGAAGAGCTGTACTTTATGACGAATGATGAAGACATAAGTCTCAGATCTGACTTCGAATCTTCTTTCGTGTTTCCCTAAAAACCATTAACTGTCTAGTCACTTTTCCGTGTCAATCATATTTTTCTTCTTGCTTATATCGAGACAAAATATTCATATGTTTCTCTATGTATAATTAACTAAATAATTATCATCCGTGAATGATAAGTAATCTTCGTCACAACCTAATTCTGCTCTCTAAACAACTTTATCATTTAATAGTAATATTTTTAAACCATGCATTATTTGCCACTTCTTATAATTCATATTCAAACAAGTCTTTTTTTTTTTCTTTTTGTTTCCATTCAAACAAGTTAAGATTAAATAATTTTAATGAGTTGAAAACTTATGTTATTAATTCAGCTAACATATAAAACTGACTCGTACGGTAATCAAGCTATTAATGAATTAATATACTTGAAGAATGACGGTGCCTACCAACTCATTAATGTATTTTTAAAATGCATTGTTTTTTCGTACACACGATTTTAGTATAATGTTCTCTGCCATGGATCGCTTTCTTTCTTGTGATTTATATATGATATAGTTTTATAATTGCTTCTAATTGTGATGCCTTATAAAAAAAGTCAATCGTAAGTTTGTAAGTATTCACATTAATACTTAAGTTACAAGCACATTCGATTAATGAAAGGTATTAGTCAGTTGGCCCACAGAAAATCAATTGCTGGTTAAGGGAGGCTAGACATTCTAACCGAACCGAACCAAATTGCTTTAGTTTGAGTTTGATTATAGTTCCACTAAAATAAATAACTTAACAAAAACTGAGTATATAAGACTTCAGACTTTAATCAGATTCCATCTAATTTTTCTACTAGAATTGTATTGACAAGAAAATATATACAACGATTCCACCTTAAACATATTACACAACTCAAATTTGCATCACCTTCCTCTACATTACCCATTTTTCTATAGGTTTTATTGACTTGTATAATAAAAAGAATTGATTATTTAGTTAAACATACTAAGTTGACATTCCATTTGTCTCATAATATATAATGTTTAAGGTAAATATATATACAATAATTAAGAAAACTCAGTAAAATTATTTAAACTATTTTTATGTTATATTCAATAGTATAATCAATATGCATAAATAATACGATTAATTAATTAGAAAAATATATCAAATTTTTGTGTTTAAAACTTAAAATATTATTTATTTTGAGATAAAAAATAAAGCATAGACGTCAACAAGCCAAGGAGAGTATATGCAGTGACGTGCATTTATATTCATATTTAACGAATTTACTTTGAATTTAACAAATTACCTGATTTTGTTTTATGGAGTTTTTTTTATAATTACGATAATCCAGTTAATGATTAAAATATTTTTTTTATTATATATATAGTAGATTAAAATTTTTTTAGAGTATGCATTTTAAACTATAAATTAGATTTTGTGGTTTTAGTTATCGAAAAAAAGACAAGTAAAATTAGGTATGTAGAGGGAATCCTGATGTCTGATTCATTCTTGGCTCGATTATCAAGATTGTTTTTTTTTTCTTTCGTTCTATATTTTTTTAGTATTTTTCAAATTTACAGTAATCGATGTTTGCAATTTACCCCATAAGAAAGCAAATATAATCAAAGAAAAAGGTTGCAAAAAATAAAAACCAAAGAACAAGGTCTGAATATATCAGCCCATGGGCCTAGATAATAATGTTGTTTACTATGAGAGATAGTGATCAAATGGTAAAAGCATCAACCCAATTGTCAAATAAAATGTTTAAGTACATGAATTTGTTCTCTCAAGTGTAATTACTTTATATTATTATAGTAAAATAACTATGTTAAGGTTTATAAGTTTGACTAGAGAGTTATTTGATAACTAAACTGATTTACCTTAACGTGTATTTAAACCTTAGAGAACTCTTGTTCCAAGAATTTACAAGTCTTGTATAATTTTGTCACATGTGTACACAAGATGTGACCATCAGATTTCGTATGCTACAATCATTACAGAGAAAAATATAATGGGAAAAATACATTATGATCTCTTTAACCAAAAAAATTATGATCAGGACATGTAGTATATATTCCATTTTGTTGCCAAAAAAGCAAAAGAATGATATATTGGGAATGCAGAATGGAAAATGATCAATAACAATTCAAAAGGTGGTTGCCTTTTAAGCTTTTTTTATATTCCAACGACTGTCTCAAACCAGCTCAAACATTTATAAAATTATAAAAGACTAGAGTGGTTTTTTCCTCAAATATGATCTTTTATGATGCTTAACTAGTTGATTAATATTACTTTTGCAATATTCATTTGTTAAAGATAAAAGTTTCCAATGAAATCTTTTACATCAGATTTGCCACTCTATAGCACACTTTCGATCTTGGATATTATAGATTTGATTATGTGGTCTTTAATGTATCTTTCATAGTTTATGAAACTTACGTTTACAGAAGATTACATTGGGGAAACAAATGCATAAGGATAGATATGCAATGTAGATTATTAAATAGAAAATTTTCCCTCCTATAATTAGTCCAAATTGAAGACCTCTTATTAATATTTTCATTTCCATATGTTCTGACCTTTTAATCCATAACATATTGTTGGGTCTTTTGCAACCTAATTTTTTAAGATATAGTTCTGCTTTTATGTTTTACAATATCATTACTGAATTATAATTGCATTTACTAGCCATAATATATATGTGTTTCGCTGTGTTTGGTAAACTAAATATTTTAATAAAATACGAACTAATATATTTTATTGCTGAAAAAGGTTAAAAACTGGTCAACCACATGTATCGCCTTCAACAAGTTGGATAATTAGACTATTCCCATTCAAACAAAACATCATTAGAGAAAGACTCTTAACCACAAATCATGTATTTTCACTATAGATCATTATTACATTTTTGTCGGCATATGTATACGTAATAATAAAGTTAAAATGATATCATTGCAAGAAAATAATGCAAAATAACTAAAAGAAAAGTTCAATCTCCTCATTATGTAGAATAGACTAGTAGTATTTGCTTAATATATTGCAAGGTATTTGGGGGAAAATAAAGATATCAGGAAAGAAATTTCTTTAATTTTTTTCTAATTTTTTAGAACGTCTTACCCCTAAAAGGCTAAAACTTGAAGAAGCCACAAAAACGGATTAAAGCAATGTACTAATACAAACGAAAATTTTTTGTTGTTGTTATTATTGACATCACTGCATACATCATTTTTCACCTAGAAATTTTAAATACTTTTATTTGCTTTCATCTAAATGTGGCCAAATGTGTTTAGTTATATTGCTGTTTAATTTAGGTTCAAAAACTAATTTTATTCAAAATTGCTTATAAATTAGAGCTACTCACATGTGCAACATGTATATATATATATATATATATATATATAAAGAGAATTAATCTGATTATCCAAAAGAATCAATTCGATTGTTAGATTTGGTTCAACATTTTTTTTCCTCCAAATTTTGATTAAAAATTTTCTCATAAAGAGCTAAACTAATATATATTAGAGCAGACACACAAATAAAAATGAGCCACACATAAGCCTAAATGTTAGAAAATATTAGGAGTTAAAGTTTCGATCCGATCAAGCATCAATATGCAGATAACCGTCAAGCTGGCCGACAAAGCTCCAATCATGTGTCACCGAAAACAATTGAGGCATCTTCCTATTCGGTTTCGAAACAAAGAAATTGTTTAACCCTAAAGAATTTAAACGATGATCTCCATCTCCGATATACTCCAAACTATTGGTTCGATCTTACTCACCATTTGCTCATTTTCGGTGAAAGCGACGAAATTGACAAATCAAAAGAAGTGAAATCTCTGGTATAGCAAGGGCCAAACATGATACTATGTTCCTTTTGACAATAAAAACTCATGGAAGAAGAACCATCGTCTGCGAAAGATACACTACCGACAAAGACCGGAAATAAAAAACGATATTCACCACGGCAAGGAAATACAACCAAAAACTCAACCAGAAACTAATAATATGTTGGAAGAGAAACTGGAAAAAATCTCTGAAATTTCATTCCCAAAATTAAAAAAATTAATAAGACAGATAAATTATAGATCTTTTTCTCTAAAGATTTAGATCTGATAAAAAATAAAAGAAAAGATAAATTCGTTGGAAGAAACCTCTCTCTAGAGAGAGAGTAGTAAACATCTGCTAGTTTATGTCATTAGATTTGGTTCAACTTAGTAATGCATTAGTTAACAGGATTCAGCGTTACAAAATTTTCCAATTGTAGAGAAAAGAAGCTTGTGATCATTTCAAGATACTAAAATCATGCAATGAGAGTTATTACCGACACAAAAATTGTAATACCTTTTTTACCTTAACAAAAAATTTTATCAAAAAAGAAAATAGGAAATCTCATAATTTGATTTGGTGAGTCTTTTTTTTTCCTAATCTACAATTGTTAGGATCAACATAGTAAAATTGCACAGGCGGTATTCTATTAATGGTGTTTTTTATCTTGGTAAAACTTGTAAAAAAACGTGTATATTTGAAACCAAAAATTAGTGTTATCTCATATTTTAAAATTGAGCTACTTGGGGTAAATATTTGAGAATTGTTCAGTTAGAATAAATGATTAATAGTTTTACAAAAAAAAATTGGAAAAAAACTAAATATCACAAAACATTAATTCTCTCTATAAGTAAGTCGCAAAGACACAATCTCTTTCATTCTCTGCATTTAGTCTCTCTCCCTCTCTCTTTACTCTAAACCAGAGAGCCTATATCGAAATTGAGTAGAGATTAAACATTCAGAATTCAGAAATCCGAATTCACATTTTATTCAACTTAGCATTAAAACATTTCCATTCTGTGTTCTTTGAGTTTATTGATAATGTCTTACACCAAAGTCAATGATTCTCGTATTGATGGCATCAAAACTAAGATCCGTGTTGTTCCAGATTTTCCCAAGAAAGGTAGCTTTCGTTTTTCTCTAACTCTCTGATATATCGTGATCATCATAGTTGAATTTTCTTACATGAATTTAGAACTTACAGATGCATTGTGAAAATTGTTATAAATTAATAAGTAGAATAATGCGAAATTGCAGGAATAATGTTTCAAGATATTACAACACTGCTGCTTGATCATAAAGCTTTTAAAGACACTATTGATTTGTTTGTAGAGAGGTATCGAAACATGAACATCTCGGTGGTTGCAGGTATTCTTATTTTCACTAATATTTTCATTTTTCAATATATAAAAAGATTAAAAAAGAAAAATTAATTTTGACGTATCTTAATATCTGCTCTTAATTCTATCAATTCATAAAACACGTGTAGGAAATATTTATTTTAATCTTGTGTTGCAACTAATTTAATGATACGATAAAAATTTGACGAAGGTGATTTATGAACTAAAATTTTTATATATAATGTGCCATAGTGGTAAGAATGTTGTCACGAGTAAATCAAATTCCAGATTTTATTTTATACATTTAAATTAAAACTCAAACTATATTAAGATGAAAAAATTATCAAGAATAATGAAAATGAGAATCGACATAATACAATATTTCAATTTTAATATTTTCCACCTCATAATATATGATGTTTAAAATAGATGTATGATAATTAAAAAACTTTTGGAATTATTTAAATTTGTGAAATGGTGTTGGAAACTTAAAAGCATCATATATTTGAGAAAAATATGAATGGTAAACATAATTAATTTGGAGATGATATAAATATTATCTTTTGCCGAGACTAAAATTTAGTTTGGACATAAATGACATTAAATTTCAGTTTGACATTAATAAACGAAAGTGAAACATAAAAGAAATAGAAAATCTGATAAGACTTTCTTAAAGTGTAAGTGGTGGAATCTTGTTTTGATAAATGGGTGGTTGAGTTATATAAGGATGCCACCTTTTTAAAAGGGTTGGACCTTGTATAAAGTTTAGTTTATATTTTATTTTTATTTTTTTCTCTCACCATTATTACTCAATGGCTCTCTTTCTTTCTATCTTTAGTGATCTTACATTAAATGAATTGGTTCAGTTTGATGTAAGAAGATTGTATGATGTAGTTTCCAAGGGAAAAATGTCTTTTGTATAAGCCATAGTTTCAATTGTTTCCTTCTTTAAGAACAATACAGTATAAGTTATAGTAGGATTTTGTTAATCTTTCCCAATAATGAAATTTACTCTCTCTATTTCATAATAGATAATGTTTAAGTTTTTAGACAGAGATTAATGAATCATTTAAGTTTTGATTTTTTCAACAAAAAATGTAAAATTTTAATTTATTTGATAAATTTGTATAATATAAATAATCAAAACACATAAAAATGCAATTAATTGAACATTGAAAGTTGAAAACATCAAATAATTTGAAACAATTTTTTCTCTAAAACATCATATAAAATTAAACAAAGGGAGTATAAACTATTTATTTATATACATAATACCCTCTCAGTTTCATAATAGATATTAATATTTAAGGTTTTTACACATAGATTAAATAATTATTTAATTTTTGATTTTTTCAACAAAAAGTGTAAATTTATAATCTATTTAATAATTTTTCTAACCGATTAGAAATAAATTTGCAGAATATAAGTAGTAAAGAAACATAATATACAATTAATTTTACATTAAAAGTTAAAAACATTAAATAATTTGAAGCAAATTTTTTCTCTAAAACATCAGATAAAATGAAACGGAAGGAGTAGCAGATATAGTTAAGGGATATCAAATTCAAAAACACTATCATGTGTATTCATATATATAAACAGTAATCTTTCATTTTATGACGATATATATACAATTTGAAGACTGTATGCATGAATTATCATACTAATATTTGACACTTTTTTAAAAACATTTTTAAATGTAACAAGCTCATTCATGTAAATTAGGTACGTTGAATCCTTTTTTTTTTGGCGTGAGGCCTTTGTATCATCTTATGTTGGCCTGTGAGCTCTCCAGAATGTCTCTTGCGTTTGTTTAAGAGTCAATTCCTTGGACATTTCTTTTTATTTTTCCTTTTTTGGCTCTTTTGCTTAAGTCAATGCTTGTGACTTTTGCATATTCCCTTTACAAGAATGTTTTCAAAGGAAACAGAGAATTAGGGTTTTTCTCGTGAGTGGAAGTGTGATAGTGATATCTTACTTTCATTTTTATAATCATATATTGATCCTAATTAACAGTATATACTATTTAAAACTAGAATTTAAATACCCTAACATATCAATTGTTCCTTTGCTTATTAATAGGTATAGAGGCTCGAGGATTCATATTCGGTCCACCTATCGCATTAGCCATTGGAGCCAAATTCGTTCCTCTTCGTAAACCAAAGAAATTGCCCGGTTAAACACCATTCCAAACTTTTATATATAACATACTGTACATATATGTATTCTTGTATCTTTTGTTCTTATAAATCAAGCAATATTTTGAGTAAAAGTATAGTATTATTAAATGTTTAGTGAATCAATTGTGAGGTTTGACTATATGATTTATAATCAGGCGAAATAATATTCGAAGAGTATGAGTTGGAGTATGGAAGAGATCAGTTGGAAATGCACGTAGAAGCTGTGGATCCAGGCGATAGAGCATTGGTCGTTGATGATCTTATTGCTACTGGCGGGACTCTCTGTGCTGCCATGAATTTACTCAGTAAATATTACTTTTATTTTATCACAATACATCTTTACTTAGGAGCTGAATTATGGTTATCTAATCTAAAGAAGTTTCTGATTGGTTATAATTGATTCAAACCATCTGCCACTTTACCTAGAGTCTTTGATAGAAAGTGTCAAAGTGATAATCAAACAGAGAATCAAGAGTGACCTGTGCAATTAAATAATAGAACTTCATCTCAAAATAGATTGACAATGAAAGAGTGACCTGTGTAATTTAATATTATCACACATATATACATACATCATATTAGAATGATATCATATTTGGGTGTGAGATATTTATCACATTTTATACATATCTTTTTGAAAAAAAAAATTCTATGTTAATTGGGATACAAAATACAAACTGAAAACTATAAAAATTGAACTACATTTTGATATTTTAATATTTCCTAAAGTTTAAATTAGTATGACAAGGGAATCCTAAACAAATAACCTAATTAGGAGTTTTTACGTTTCTTAAACTTAATCATTTTCACTAATCTTGATGAACATTTATGGATTTTGTTAGAGCGAGTCGGAGCAGAAGTTGTTGAATGTGCATGCGTTATCGAGTTACCCGAACTAAAGGTTAGCTAATGTTCATAAAGAGTTATATTCAAAATTATATATATATATATATATATATATAGTTGGAATTAATGCAATTTGAATTTTTTTGGCTTTGAATATGAATTTATAGGGAAGGGAGAGATTAGAGGGAAATCCATTGTATGTACTCGTTGAGTATCAATGATTTCATTATATATGCTTTAAATTGGAGAAAATCAGCGACCAGAGAAACTAATTAAATACATTTTTTGTGTCGTGTGGCTGGTTTAGAGTTCGATCAAATGGTCGATAAACTTTTGTTTAAAGTTTATAAATTATGCGATTAACAAGATTATGAAATTGGGAAAGATTTCATCTATGTTTGAACTCATATCTAAATAAATTGATTATTTGTTAATTTTAAATATTGGGATTAAGAACTCCAGGTGAAGCAAATGATTAATGAGAATAGTATATTATTATTTACTGTATAGTGAAGGAATTTTTTAGCTACAATAGATGTAAACCTCAATGATTCATAGTTGTATTTTTTTTTTCCAATTCAAGTTATAGAAAGAAGAATAAATTAAATTTGAATGAATGACTAAAATGAGAATATTAGAGGTCCATGACTTGATACATAAGAGAAGTTGAATGGGATGGGTACAGACAAAAATAATGAAACTTGAAAACTAAGTCTTCGAATTAAGACATAACAAATGTTACTTACTTGAATTTTACTCCTGGCCGATCTCTCATTCATTATCAGTTTGGTTGTCCCACTCATCTTTAAACTGAAGGGTTTGTTTATCATACCAAAATGCATTTTTCTTATGTTTAACGAAATTTTGGCTAATTGATAACTAAGAAAATTATAAACTATAACAGGAAAGTATGCCTTAATTCGACATAATTTTTAATAGACTCAATGTAATCATTAATTTTTAATTGGTGATTCCAAAAAAATAATAGAACGGACAATTTCTCTATCAGAATTCTACCAAAATTTCCGATAGATCTGAAACTATCGGAAACTCCATACAAAATTTTGAGGATATTCCGATAGATAATGACTCATCTGAAAATGTAATTATATGGTTAACAAAAATATCTAATTATTTCTGATTATATATTATTTGTTACAATTTTAAAAAATTTAGTAAGAAAACCATCGAAAGTGGGAAGTTCGTTTAGAAGTAAATTCAAAATATGATTTCATAAAATTAATCAATAAAAAAAAGTTATTTCATGAAAAATTTTCATTGATATTTATTTAATGAGCCGCGAAACTTATAACATGCATTTAATGGATTTAAAATACTAGTCAATAATCAATGATATATACAAATATCCTTATACATGTGGACTAGAGGTAACATAGATTATGCTTTAAATTAAACATTAATACAATATTCATATCTTCAGCTTGTATCAAGAGTCCGGAGCTGGATTCCTAGTTGATCATAATTTACAACGTGTCAGTCGTTTGTATGAATAAAGAGAATGAAAAATCACCCTGGACAATAATAAAAAGTAATGTCGACTATGTACTTATATTGTTTATTATATAGTCTTATATAATAGTGTTTGATAAGTTTGCTAAGATTTTTGCTTTAGATTTCCTATAATTTCATGATGCCCGTAAAAAAATAAAGTAAAAAAAAAGCATAAAAAGAACTCCGGTTTGAAAGTGATTACTAGTAATTTTTTGTCAACATAATATACGATATATTATCCAAATTTTATTATGGAAGATTATGCGATTTATTTGACGTTGAAATATAAAAATATAAGTGAAAAATGTTAACCAATTATAAAAAGAAAATTCTCCACCACAATTAACTTTTTTTAAAAAAAAATATTGTTTGGAAAATTGACATACTACCACATGTATTGTCTGTTTGTATGGTTGTATATATAAAAGAGTTATAAGATTGGTCGGGAAAAAGGTATGATGAATATGTATATGCAATTGTGTTACCTATAATCTAGGGATATAACATTATTAGATAGAGATCAAATATTTTTTAAAATTTGCAAAGCAATTATTAGGTTTTCCACTTGGTATTGAAATTATAGATCATCATAATGAAAGTTAATCATCCACCAAATCTTTTAATCATGATTATCTTTTTGCAATGATCCTGTTTAAGTCAAAGGAACCAGAAAAAAGAAGTAAAGTTATAATTTATAACTAACTTCTGTTAGAAATGTTGAAGTGCATTGTATGGTACTCAAATCTATCTTTACATGACTCAGAACGATGGTGATGGATTTAAAGACAATGAACTAAAAAAAACAATCAATTTAAGTGATAATTTTTTTTCGAGTGTTGCGACAACATTTAAAATGATTTAGAACTACTATTCTTTTGTAAGTATACAATTCTTTTTCTAAAGAAAAGATATTCACCTATGCACCTTTTTCCCATGGGACTCTAGAGAGTTATGCAATGCTTAATAATATTGTTTGGAGTTTAAGGTGAATTAAGATATAAATCGAGTTTGTTGATCCTATTGTTAATAAAAATAAAAATAAAACTTAACAAAAAATGTATATATGTGCAATTTGCATGTGAGTTTGTCTCTTACAGTCAATATAAACTGTAGACCGCTTGGTTATCGGTGTATTTATGGAAACACATTTATTGGTGATTTTAAACGACAAACAATAAACAGATTAATTGAATAGATATTTACATTATGAATGATGACAACGTGAATCTTATTATTATTTCAATAACATATGTTGAACATGCTTTAATTTGTATGCTAACATAATAATGATCACTAATACAAATTACAGGTTACAAATCTTGGTCTAATATATATTGTTTTTATGGTAAAAATATAGTGTTTCCATTTTGTATTTGGACGCGTTATTCACTTTTACTTAGTGATGCAATTGGTTTATATTACAAAATTTCGCACCAAAAGATTTCTCACTATACAGATCAAGTTTTTGCAATGCAATACTTTAATTTATTTTGAAATCCCTATATCAAAAGAAAAAATTGATGTATTTCACTCAAATATCCTATTTGTATTATATAAAGCATAAACATCATTTATAATAAAACCTAATTAAAATTTAATCCATAAATTTTGTTATAATTCATATTTTTTATCAGTATCCTTCCAGCTGAACCCTAAATATGAGAACGTACGTATATTGAAATCTACAGAAAAAAACAAAAAAATTAATTCATATTTACAAAAAAATATGTAATTCAGAAACTTCGAAGAAATATAAAGCAGATAACAAACCAAAAATGATAAAACACACAAATATATTAAAAATTATAATTATATTAGTTATAAGAAAATAATTATTTTTTACAATCTGAAAAAGATTAAAAAACAAGGCAACACAGCGCGTGAATCGAAGACAATCAATTCACCAGCTCGACCCGCTACAGAATCCGACCCGAACTCACCTTTCTTCGCAACCCGACCCGCTATTACTCTACAAATCAGCATCGCTCTCCTTCCTCCTCCGCCTCCAGTACTCTCATGCGCTTCACCACTCCCGGAAAACGTACAAACCGTCGCTCCTTTACCTCCAGGAAAAACCCACGCGCCACCGTTAATCCCTCCCGGAATCGGACCCAACGGAAAAAACCTCATCATCTCATTCCCATCCGCCGAACACCTCGCGTCTTCATCACACGCGCCGTCGTGACAATCCAATTTCAATCGCGATTGCGATTTAACCGACTCTCTATACTCCTCAAACCGGCTTACAGCTCTCGACCCGTTTTCTACTTTAAAAATCATTTCAACCCGACCGGGAAACACTTCGGAGCTCCAACTAGATTGGAATATCATCTCAACAACGTTTCTAGAAGGATGACCCTCGGGCAGATCGGTCAGAACGGGCAATGAAGCAGATTCAGAAGAAGCTCTAACGGATACACTTCGTCGGGTCGGGTGATGTGAATTGGATTCTGTTTCGGGTCGACATGAAGAAGAACGTAAACGCCTTAAATGCGGGTCGGATTTTGTACCTTTTTTAATGGATCCGGGTCGGGTATCAACAACATCTCTAACATTCTTCCTGCAACTATAACTTGGTAACACCAATTTACCATTGTTGTTAGAGTGATGATGATGATAAACATCGTCGAATGCTCTTGACTTGCATTGTAAGGATTTTACCCACCCGATCGGCATCGGATCCGGATCCGAATTGTTTTCTCTCTCTGAAACTGTCTTTAGGAATTTAAAGTTTATGAATGTGTGAAGTTATGGGGTGAGAGTATAAAGATTTGTCCCGCCGTCTTAAAATGGGAGTTTTATCGGTTGGTGTTTCTTTTTTATTAAATGACTATTTTACCCTTTTGTTCTTGGGTGTTGAGTGTTGACCCATGTCAACGTGAATTCTCAGCCTTTTGTCTTTCTTCTTTATTTTTTTTTCAATTACTCAGACATACTAATGATATATCATAACCAAGTACAATTATATTTTTCAACATGTTTTCACCTTCTTAATCAAGATACTATTTGATAGAAAAATTAACTAGGTGTACAGTTAGAAATGGTTTATAATTCATGACCAATTTGTTTTTGTTGTTGATCGTAATACTCTGATTTATAGCTCTTAAATCGATTATTTTCTCAAAAATTCTAAATAATACTATGCGAGGCAACACACAACACGATTAATTAGTGTCGAATTCAAGTGAAAAATAATGTAAAAATAACATTTAACCACTTGACCAAAAATATTTCTGTTGTTACTAATTAATTTGAAACTATTTTGTATGCATTCTCATTGTTTTTATTTGAGTTCTCACTCTAATGTAAACTCTAAAAACCATTTCACTACTCTACTAACAAAATTATTCTATTATATCAATGATTAAATATATATCCTCTGCCGTTTTCCTAGAGTTATTATGTGCCAACTGCCATAAGCTTTACAATAATAATCGGATAGTAATTCAATTAATAAAAAAGTTAAAAGTTACTTATTTATACATATACATGTTATTCTCTTAAACAGTGATATAGTGCAGAATGTTATAACAATATTTGTTACTTAGTATATAGTTTTTTGTTTGTTAATTGATATAATAACATGTTATACCCTGAATATCATGTTATTACATGTTTTGTTAAAAGAACAACATGTTCTTAATCACAATGACACATTTATAAAAACATAGACTTCGATTTGTATATGTCATTTTTGCACATGGTCATTCTAATTTTGTTGCATAGTTTTCATGGCAGATGTCCCCAAAAGGATAATTCCATAATTTATTTTCGTTTTTTTACAAAAAGCAACTTACGCATGCAATATTACGAATTCATAACATTCGTACTCAAATGTTTTTGTTGATGAATACATTTGAAGTTGCTAAAATGATACGTATTCATTAAATATGGATTTAAGAGTTGTTGGTGTATAAAAACTATAAACGAGACAAGTGTAATAATTAAAAGCAGTTGGTGAAGAGTTAAAAAATTCATTAAATGTACAAAATGGCTTTGGCCTATGAAAATGTGTTTGCTATTATTTTAACATCGTTGAGAGCTGAAATGAGTAAATTTGATTGTCGGGTCGAGAATTTATTGAGATTTTCGTATTTTATTACAATAATAATAACATTGTCAGTAATCATAAATGAGAAGTTTCGATTCCTTTGGTTGGTTGGAGTAATTCATTCGTAAGATATTCACTCGTAATATAACTTCTTTTTTTTGTTTTGTTTTACTATACAGAAGAATATTTTTTTAAAAATTCCAAATTTCTATGTCATGAATTAGATTCATATAACTTTCATAACTATTCACTATTTTATACTATAATTTATCACTGGCCAAATTATATTGTATATTAGATGTTAAATATAGAAAAAACTATTTATTATTATTATGCCCTTAAATTTTTTTAGGCTGAATAATGCCCTTTGAATTTTATTTATATCATAAAACAGAGGAATATAGTATTTTCTTTGTATATATCACCAATAAAACGAAATTCTACATATTATAATAGTTCCATGCATATAACATCATTAGGCAAATACTTTTTTCTTATAAGATATATTGTTACATTCTCGAAGACATCAATGCGTGCAATTTACGTATTATGTTGACATCTCTTCTATCTATTAGATATTATAAAGTTTATTATAAAAGGAGACTAATTTATTTATAATAAGATTGGTACGAATAACTTAAATTTCCTCCAACATACTCTTAAATTTGAAAATAGCTTTATACGTATGATGTTGGAACGTCGGATTCAGCAAAACGAACTAAAATAATAATATATCTCTAAATTATTACATGAATTAATTGTAAAAGAGTTGTTGGTGAAACAAACTTAGTAAATTTTAAGATGAAAAATGTATAGAAATATGAAAAGGATGCGACAGGTAATGTGTCACTAATAATATTGTTTAATTTTTTAATAAGACAAAAAATGTCATATTCCAAGCTGCAATAACATGAAGCGACAACTTTAAGATTTGTACACTCCAGCTACACACATCTATTTTTCTAATCTAATTTTGTAAAAAAGTTTGTATGAATTCAGATAGCTTTTAAAGGTAGACCACGAAAACTTATCTTAGTAAAATATAGGCCTAGTAATAAATTTAAAATTAGTGAAAATTTTAATGATAAGTAAATCACATATTTAAGTCGACATAGGTCATGAATGGTGAATTGGTTTTTGGTTTTTAGATTCTACTTTTTGGTTTTTGGTTTTCAATTTTTGATTTTAGTTTTTAGTTTTTGATTTTTGTTAATAAATTTTAGTTTTCAAAACTCAACAATCTGGTTTTTGGTTTCCAGCAAAAGTAATGTGAGTTTTGTAAAAACTGGTTTTTCTAGTTTGAAGGAAAACAAAAAAATTAAAATAATGAATGTTTTATTGTTGTAGAAATTGTCTTTTAAAATTTTAAACAGACTAGTTTTTCTAAAATTTGACTGACTAAGAGCTTTTAAAAAACAAAAACAAAAAATCATCCTAAAAACTGCAGCCAGTCAACACCGTAAAGTGATTTTTTATTGTCTATGAAACCAAACTTCCATATAACTTTGACATCTAGAGA
The DNA here is from genome assembly GCA_900406405.1 of Lepidium africanum. NCBI lineage: Eukaryota > Viridiplantae > Streptophyta > Magnoliopsida > Brassicales > Brassicaceae > Lepidium > Lepidium africanum. The sequence continues at coordinate 14,961 of OVAX01001284.1, read as the reverse complement.
AAGTAATAGTTTATAAAATCTCTTATATGGCCATTACGATGTTAAAATGATGTCTAATGGTGTTTGAAACTATGCTTAACCTTGATGGACAATGTTTTGTTAAGTTTGCTGATGATATGATTAACAAATAAAAGAATGCTAAAATATCGATTTAGACACCAATTGAGAGGATCAAACATCTCATTTTTTTTCTTTCTCAAAACTGCTTTTTGTGGAGACTAATAAAACTAGTGATAAGCCTCCCACAATTCTGATATTTGTGTCGAGATGAAGAATAAATGATTACGATTGTGAGCCCATAGCTTTAATTTGTGTATAGTATGACTAGAAATATGATCGACAACTTCTTGTGAATTTATTTATTTAATTCATTAGAATTATCCGATAGATATTTTTTTTTCAGGTTTTTAACTTGTATGTTATATTATTTATCACTTAGGAGCTTTCTCTGAATTTTTTTTTTCAAAATCATAAAACAATATTTTTTCTCTCTAGATATTTTCATATTTTGTTTGGCGTTATTTTTCATATATTATTTTAGTGGTATTGGTTGCAAAAGTTCTTCCTAAAATAAGAACAATTCTAATGCCTAAAAATGTAAAGCTAAAGGAAATTTCTTTACTTCATAAAACTTTTCTCCCATGTTTATTTATTCATTCTTTTAATGCTATCAGTAAGTACTTTATATGCTATTTCTCCCCATAATTGGTTTGAATATTCTTCAAAATCTGCATCCAACTTGATTATTGAATAAATGACTAACTCTCCAACATGTTTAGCTAATAAAATACCTTCCGTTAAGATCAAGCACTCTAAACTTAATCTCTCATTTGATTTCATTTTTTTTTTTATTTTTTGAGAGAATATCCGTTAAGTACTTCAGACAAAAATTTTTTCTCACGCATCCAATCATAAATGTGCTTTTCTTTTGAATGTTGTTTTTCTACTTTGAACTTCCTCACATTGTATTCATGAGAATCATATTTTTTTCGTATATAAGTAAGATTAATAAATTTCTTTTTTAAAATCAACAAAAACTTATAAACAACAAACTTTTTACATGTGATTTGAGTGGTGATAATACTCTTAGCCAATACAAAAGTTTAACTTGTTTGTTTTGTGATATTAGAATTCAAAATGATAACCATGTATTATGCGGTGTTGAAAAACAAATTGAAACAATGGTATGAGAAATGTATCACGCAAAACATGTGCAACTAGTATAACAAAGCAATACAAATTAAGTATTGGAATAGTAAAACTACTTGCAAAAAAGTGTTTCAAAACAAATTTAGGTGATACTTTAAATGATGTTAAAAATATATTGTCTAGATTTTACTTATCATTATATATATGAGAAATCAATTTGATTTGGTTTAACTTATTCAAGTTTATGATATTCAGTTTATGAATAAAAGTATATAAAATTATTAAATATCTAAATTTCTAATGTCGTACTTTACAATTATATTTATGTAATAAGTTAGAAACACAGAAAAACTTTAACTCTAATTGAAGAACTGTAATCATATAGAATAAAAAAAATCACTTGACTTAGATCAATCAAAATGATAACTTTAAGGCTTAATGAATCAAGGTTTTATGAGAAATGTCTTAAACTGGGCTACTCGTACCTAAACTGCTGTTGATAATATATTAAAAAATTCATCATATTTTAAAATTATTGTTAAAGAGCATTACATAACATTTATGCAAAAATATGTAAGAAGCATATAACAAATAAAAAAAGAGTGTATTACAGATGAAGATGGAAAATAGAAGTACTATGCATTGAACAACATCAAAACCTATGACTTAAATAGAAAAACGAAATCATAAAGTTGTAACTAAAAGAAGAAGGAACTAGCATAAATTTACTGGAGAAGATAATAGAACTGCAACAAATTCTAAACAGAAACAAAGTAGCGACCTACAACGGGAAACACTTGTAAACATGAAATTTATCATTTCTCCCTTTTTACTTTCTCACACTTCTTTTGTTTGACCTTTGTAAAATCAAAGTTGGCTTTCTTGTTTTGTGGCAACCCTTTAAGTTCTATCTTTGTGTTCATAGGCAAATCATTACCGCAATCGACATCAATCTTTATACGAATGTGAGTTAATTCATCATCATCAATATTCACGGGTATAACAGGTGTTTGATTATCATGTTTATTGTTGTTTGAGGACTCAAAAATCTTTCAACTTGGAGATAGGTGTAGTCAAAATTAGAGGTTGTTAAATCTGAGACCTCAACACTACTGATTAATTTTAATACATACTGCAAACGGAAAAACACATAGTTGAAAAATAAAACCTACACATATTGTCAATAGTTAATTAAACATCGGAAGTATAAGATCAGGAGAAATAAATACCTGATCATCATTAATTGATGGAAGTCTTGATACTTCTGCATCCATGTGTTCAATCAGAGTTTCCTCAGACCAAACCTTAACAACCTTAAATGTGTATTTAGTTTTGGATATATTTTTAGGCTCGAGAGATTTAAGAAATTGAAATTTTTTTCCAATAATATCCTTGATTGCTTGAGGCAAATCTTATGGATCTTCAATCTAGTAATGAAACAGTTGTAAAATCAGTTACTTACAAATCATAGATGTGTAATGAAAATAACCAAAATTTATACCAAACCTCATCATAACTGTCCTCGACTAGTGCTTGTGCAGTCTAACCTACAACTTCATTTCCAAATGAATCAAAAACATGCATTTGGATGCACTAGTGTGATCCACTATGTCAACATGAAGCTTATATCTGTAAAGAGTAGTATGGGAACACTAGCATAAGATAATCAAATGCAAAAAAATTAATAATGAGAAAACTGTAAGAAATGCAATAACCTTGTTGTAACAACTTTGGAGTAGTTTTTACACTTATCACAGAAAAACTTAGGCTTCACATTAGTAGTGACATGAGTGTAGTTAACGATTGCCTCTTTGAAAACCTTTATGTTACAGTTTTTGCATCTGAAATAACCCATCTCAGATCTGTGTCAATGACATAGATTGTACACATAACACGAAATTTGCAAACATGTTACAAAGCTCAATTTATATCTTGTACCCAACGAACGAAATGAATAAAAATATGTCTCTTACAAAAATGTGCTCATTTAAACAAAGTAGAAACCATTTCTCATCAATTTCGAGAAGTTCAAAAACAATTTTCCTAGGATATTAAAGACAGAAATTGGGGCTTGCAGAAGTAAGTAGTCTGCTTTTCGATTGTGTGAACACTAGTGTAATACAAAGAATATCTTATGTAAAACTGAAGCGAGGGAAAAGAATAAATAGTGAAAATAAATAGATAACAAAAACTTAATAGTTGTTTAAAAGCGTTGATTTCAGGAAGGTTGTGATCATTAGACACAATTGAAGCATCAAAAGCATTACAAATGATTAACTTTTCTGTATAATAAAACATTACATCAGTCAGGTCAGTAAAAAGTTTAACAGAATATAGTCGATTTACGTATTTATATATGAATATATTGAAAGAAATACCTTTCCAAATATTGATCTTCGCAAATCTAGTCACACAATACACATTTTCATTTTTGGAATTGTTGTAAGCGTTGTAGATTATATCAGGATACTTCCCCCATATAGTGCAGTTAAGATGAAGATCCATTAAAGAATGTAAAACAAAACACATTTTTAGTTAGGAAAAAATAATCGTGAGATGCATACAAATTTAAAACAAATAAAATTTACACATTGTCTATAATCTCAAAATTGATCTTCTTAGTTTCTTTCCTATGAACATCAACTATCTGCATTTCACTAATACTCACAAGTTGGTCAAGTACGTCTGTGTAAAATATAGCATGAGATTAGACTGTATAAAAAATTAAACAGGATGATGAAATTTTTTTTTTTATAATTGTAGAAACTTACCAATTAAAACTTTGGTTGTAACCTAACCGCCAAGAACATCATCAAACTTAGCTAGAGATGTGAATGAATATCGTTTACATGATCACAATTAGAAACCATTATGTATATAAAGCCAATCTTGTAGGTATGAAGATATGGTTTGTATAAATCCATAGTCTTTGTTCATAGCAAATTTTTTAATAATCTTCCAACTCTCAACAATCATAATATTCTCAAACTTTTTCACCTGCTCTTTTCTAACCACAACACCTATTCTGTATCCCTGGAAAAAAAATATTGCAGTCATATAGTTAGTTCTTAAGACAACGAAACATGAAATGGACTAAAATTTAATACACAACTAATGTCATTGATTGTTCACTTACAATTTCATCTCCGAGAATCAGTTATAGTGGCTCTCCGATTGTTGGCGAGTACTGTTTCCATGAATGCAATATCTTAACTCTGATTGTCCAAGGAAATCTGAAGGAACAACTAAAGGTGAAACTATAGAATTAGCCGAACACCATATTCTCTTTGTTGCCATTGCAAAATGAACTCTGTTATTTTAGATACTGTATAGAGCAAAATTTTCCAAGAAGTGAAGACAATTATTAGAAGTTACATCAAACAAAAGCGAAGTGGAGTCATGATCGTGGGAGAAAAAATGAGGATAAGTCACTACAATAAATTTGAGCTATTATGACAATTGTATTGTAACTATGAATATTAGTAATACTTTGTGATGTTTTATATACAATTTTGTTACGAATTTTACTTGTTACGAATCATTGTGACTTTATTCCGTAACGATTTGTGACAAAACTGTTACTAGATTTATTCGTCAAAAGTATATTATGATGTTTTTGTTACTAATATGCATTTGTGACACTTGTATTGTAACTATTTACAAATCATTATAACTTCATAACAATATCTTTATATTGTGACGAAATATATATTATTGTTACGAAATATTACATATCAATACTAAAAATTTCCTTATAGTGAGTAAATGCTTGATCTCATTTAATCGGTTTGATTTATTTATTTCTTTTTGATTTTGTGTTTCGGTGAAATTTTTTTTTCAAGGTTATATGTAATATTTGGTGTACATACATATAAATATTTAACCAGAAAAGAAATAAAAAGAACGACGGAAATACGTCAAGGACAGGTGGCACAGTGGTAGTGGTTAATTTACAATCCTCAGGCATCCGGATTTGATTCCTCCCTAATGCTAGGGAAAATTTTAGGATATGGAGTTTGGCTATGGATCGGATCTTGTCGATCCAATTATAAGAATAAGGTTGACAAAAAAAAAACGAAAATATCTTTCCATCATTTATAAAAAACAATTAAAAGTCAATAACAAATGCCGTAATTATTTTTTAAAAAAGGTTGTTTTGAAACTCACCTTAGCTTTTATAGGTAGAGATTCTAAACGTTATGCGTAAACAAACTGTAAAAACTATTTTTGAATATTTATTTTAATAGAAGTTGTGCATGATATATTAATTGCAACATGTTTTATTCTAAATTATTCTTCATAAATATATGTATATATGGACATATATCACAATGATCTGATTTAATATATATATAAGTAAACTAAGATGGGCTGTCGAGTTACTCTTAGTGTTGTAGTTAGGATGATTTAACTAATAATTTGACACCAGTATTCGATTCCTACCCGCTGCATTATAGTAGCTTAAAAAAAGATTTTAGGAATGGATTTTAGCCTATAGAAAGCTGGATCCCATTGACAAAAAAAAAGATGGGCTAATAAATTTAACAAAAAGAAAAAGAACTAATGACAAAATGTTGTCCAAATTCTTTATTCTTTTTTCTTTCTTGAAGTTAGTGATTTTTTTTTGTATAAAAGTTAGTGAATTTCCTTACCATCTATGCATGCACTTTATCCAGATTTTATAGAAAACTAGGATTATAGCTGGTGTGAGATTTAATTATTTTTTTAACCGGAATTTATTTAGTTTTTAGACTTGTGTTAATATTTTGAATATAGTTTTCTAGATATTATTTTAAAGGCTCACAAACCAAATCGAAATCAACCTAAATCAGATGAACCGAACCCGAAGAAAATAACAAAATATCCCAATGCGTCCTAAATCTATGTATTTGAAAAACTAAACCCAAACCCGAACCAGAACCAAATCAAGAATCAAATTTTAATTTTTCTGTTAAATTTTTTATTTTTTTTTGATTTTTTATGTAAAAATATCCGAACTCGATCTATACCGTACCAAACTCTATACGGAAAATAAAAAAATCTGAATATTTTTTAAACTAAAATAACAAAAATACCAAAGTATGTGAACCAAACTTGATAAAGTACCAGAATGTATCGTAAATCTATGTACCAAAAAAATAGAATCTAAACCCGAACTAGAATAGAATTGATAACCGAATTTATAACCGATATATTTTTATTAAGATTTAGTTTTTTTTAGAGATTTATTTATTAAATTTTTATTAAATTTGAATTTTTAAAAATTTGTAACAAAATTGCCTTAACCTATTTTTAAGGGTTGTTATGAACCATAAGTTAAATTTTATCCTAAAGTTTAAAACATAGTCTAAATGAAAGTATCTCCCACTTTAATATATAAGACTAGGATTATACCCACGCTATAGTGTGAGATTTGATTGTTTTTTTTTCCAGTTTTTGTTCATTTAGTTTTTTAGACTCGTGTTGATATTTTGAATATTGTTTTCGGGATGTTGTTTTAGAGATCCTAAACCTAAACCGAAATCAACCCGAAATAGAAGAACCGAACTTGACAAATTACCCAAATATATCCTAAATCTATGTATATGAAAAACTAACCTAACTCGAATCAAAACAAAATCAATAACTAAATTTTAGCTTTTTAGATTTTTTTTTCTATTAAATCTTTTTTAATTTTGAATTTTTATATAAAAATACACGACCCTGAATTCGATCAATACCAAACCGAACTATGTTCGAAAATTTATAATACCCGAATAAGTCTTAGAACAGCCTACCAAAATACTAAATTAGAGGAACCGAACTCGACAAAATACCAGAGTATGTCCTAAATATATGTACCCGAAAACCGAATCCAAACCCGAACTGTAACTAAATCAATAACAGATTTTGTATTCGATTTTTTTGTATATTAAATTTTAGTTTTTTGGAGATTTATCTATTAAATCTTTACTGATTTTGAATTTTGTATAAAAATTTGCAACAAAACTAATTTATTCATATTTTTAAGGGTTGTTATGAACCATATATTAATTTTATCCTAAAGTTTATAACACGGTCAAAATGAAATTGTCTCTCACTTTAATATGTAAGATACAAACACATATTTTTGGTAAAAAGAAATCTAAAATAAAATTGATTACTGCAAAAACTATTATATACAGGCAAATTCTCATATATTTCACACTTTCACAGTATTTGGTATTGTATAATAGAAAATATATGTATATATATATATATATATATAACCGTTTTAAAAAATAACTATCTATTATTTTTGGTATCTATACACATATATACAGGCCGAGTTACTCTTAATTTGATGGTTAAGATGATCCAGTTAATTAGTTGGCACCAGAATTTAATTCCTATTGTATTATGATTTCTTAAAAAAGAATTTTTTGGGTAGAATTTAAACTACAGATCAAACCTTCTAGATCTGATATATGTATGTGAGACACTTATGACTCATTTTTTTTTTTTTCAACTCACTTATGACGCATTTACATAGCATATATCAATATATGCGCATATATTAGATATTTAATTTCAATTTTTACGCAATCTCTCTCTCTCTCACTCTCAGAAACAAAAAAATCTGAACTCTCAAAGTCCAGCTTCATTCAATTTGGATTCACCCCAAATTTCTACAAGCTTGATCCAACCACTCTATCTCCGATTTGCTTATTTTGATTTGGAAGATCAATCATTAATGTGATCCATCTTCATTGTGGATCAGAGTTCCCAACGGGAATTTGTCAGATTTTTCCTAATTTGGCGATGCCATTGACGAGGTCAAAAAGTCTTCCGGCGACTGAAGCAACGGTGGAGAACGGTGGATCCGTCCGAGAGATACTTCAATCGGGGAGATCAGTGGCTGGGATTCTGTACAAGTGGACTAATTACGGAAAAGGATGGAGATCCAGGTGGTTTCTTCTTCGCGATGGAATCTTATCGTATTCAAAGATTCGAAGACCTGAGAATGTGAATCTATTATCTTCTTCTGACGATGTGAGGTTAATCGGAGATATTTCTACTGATCGTCTCACGAGGATGAAAAGTTGTAGTGGTCGTAGTCGCCGGAAACACCACAAAACCATCGGCATTGTTCATCTCAAGGTATTTTTGAATAATTTCATTCATAGTTCACTCTCTAATATTGGGATTGATTTTTGGAATAGCAATAGCTAAGGTTTTTCATTATTCTAATTAGTGACAATTTGGACCAGAAATTATGTGTTTACATGATTTATTAATTTCAACATTGAATATTAGTGAGCCTAATAAGAATCTCCTGTTTTCATAGTGAGACAGATTAAAACCCTAAATGTGAATTCTATTTTGATAGAGGAAAGTATCACTATCATCTTCTTCTTCGTCTTCTCTTCATTGTTTGTTTGTACTTCTATAGTTTGTCTTTATGCATTTCATTTCTTGTTTCCATTACCCTCTTCTGTATTATAGCTAATAAGAGAAGTTCTCTGGTTTCTTTTTGTAAAGCTGTTAACTTGTTGCTTATCTGTAGTGGGCCACATCGACAGATATTGTTGTGCTAGTGTCGCAAGTTTAAAAGTTCATCATTTCAAAAAAAAAAAAAAACCAAAATACAAGGACTCTATTTTTAGCTGGTGCTAGTATTGCAGGACTAGAGTCTCAGTTTGTTGACCAGATTCAAGTCTCTTAACATAATTTATACCAGTGATAATTTGGTTCATGAAATATAGTCATCTTTGATCACATTACTATAATCCATCTTTGATTCTTTTATTTATTTCTTGATTTCCTGGCATGTGCCTGAGTTGTTTTTTTTGGTCTTGGTAGCTCTTATTTAAATATATGATTTTTTTTTTAAATTATTTTTTTTCCACATCTTATCCTTGGCCAATAACTGATGGTTTGTATTCCATGAATTGACCAGTAGGTTTAGTTATATAGTTTTTTCATGTGAGTTTCAACTTTCAACATGATTGGTGAATGGTAGGTACAACTACTTGGTAGAAAATAATGAAGTGTGGTTAAACACTGAAGTGTGACTGTGTGGCTACCTATTTGGGGATTTTCTAGGGATATTCTTTTGTTAACTTGTTATGTTCTTTTGTTAATACTCCAAAGCTTATCCAGACATCAGGTTTGAGCCTTTTTTTACCGGTAATTGCAATATATTTGCTTCTTATTTGTTTGTTGGAACATGGAACTTGTGATTATTGATTGTTTACATGTCATTTTGGACATGAGAGCCTCTAATTTGATCTTAACTATTTACTTTTATAGATTGAATAAATTCCTGATTTGTGGGATTAAGCCTGTAGTTAGATGAATATCATTCCATTTCTATGTTTTTCAGCAGGTTTCATCTTACCGAGAAAGCAAATCTGATCATAGAAAATTTTATATATTAACTGCAACAAAGACTCTTCACCTGAGGACTGATTCCAGAAGTGATAGAGCAGCATGGTTACAAGCTTTAGCATCTATCAGAGGCATTTTACCTCTCCAGTCCCTTAGCGGGGATTTCTCCATTGTAGCACCAAACAATTTATCCATATCTACAGAGAGACTAGCAAAACGGTTGCGTGAAGAGGGAATAAACGAGAGTCTTGTAAAAGAGTGTGAACAAATCGTGGATTCAGAATTCTCCTTAGTTCAAGAGCAATTCACACTTCTCCGAAAAGAACGTCAGAAGTTGCTTGATGCATTGAGCCAGCGAGAGGTAAAGCTGACTTCTAACTTCTCTATAATAATTGTTTTGGTTTGGTTGAGCTGTTTGATGTTTATCTTGCACATTGTTTCCTTTCGTTTAATGACTTAGTATTCAGCAGCCTTTGCAATACCTTTTAATTGGTAACTCGTGATATTATGTGCCTAAGCATTAGCTATATTTGCCATGTAACTCACTATTGGGAAATAATTTAAAATTTATGGCGTTCATCCTTATGTCACCTTTCATGAGGATATGTAGTCCATTGAGTTGATGATTTTGAACTTCCTAGATTTATGCCTAGGCATCACACAGTTTGTATCATGCATCAAAAACTTGAATGCCATGTGATGATTTTTGTGAATCATGGAAAAGATCTCCGACCACATTTTCCAAATTTGTAATGTTAATTTTGTTTCATATGCATTGGGTTGTATCCATGTTGGCTATTCTACAACGGGAGTTTTTTTTTGTGTACAGATGACTAATTTTGAAGCTGAAGCCTCAGGGATTCATGACAATGTCTACCAATCAACAAGTGATAAGTATTCTAGAGTAGGACGTGGAAAATATAGTGGTACACACAATTTCTTTCGTTTCATTGCTCTTCTATTCACTGCATCTCTGTTTCTCTTTCTTTATATCAGTCTGCTGTTAAATTTCAACCAAACACGCTCCCTTAGGATCTCTTGAACGTAGAATAGGAAAATAATTTGTCTTACAATATTCTATTATTTGTTCCCTTAGTGCACCTTTCTTATGCTATTTTTACATAGCTTCATTGGAAGCATAGAGCTTCGTGTATTGTTTTGCTTGACATTATTTAGTTTCTAGAATGCAGTACAAGTGCTTCATCTGATGATAAACAAGAGTTTGAGGATATTTCTGAGGAAGATGAGTCTTCCTTTCATGACACAAAGGAGTCTTTTAGCGAATCTGATGTTGGCTCCATCCACATGCATTTTAAGAGACGAACCAAGCTTCCTGATCCAGCCGAAAAAGAGAGAGGTGTTAGTCTCTGGTCTATGATCAAAGACAATGTTGGAAAGGATCTCACACGAGTTTGCCTTCCTGTTTATTTCAATGAACCAATATCATCCCTCCAAAAGTGTTTTGAAGACTTGGAGTACTCTAACCTGTTGGACCAAGCATATGAGTATGGAAAATCTGTAAGTGACTTCATAATCTAATATGAAATATTTTGAATAATATGCTTATTGTTATGTGTAATTTGATTACCTCTGGAAATGCAAACATTTTCTCTAGTCTATACTTTGTTCATTATGAATTACTGAGATTTTAAATACTTACCGTTTATGATTATGCATGATATGATAGTTGGTCTATACTTGTGTTATGATCGTTAGTTGACCTCTCAGCTTGTTGGATTAACAGATTTTTTTATCATCAGGGGAACAGTCTTCTTAGAGCCATGTATGTTGCTGCTTTTGCAGTCTCTGGTTATGCTTCCACCGAGGGACGGCACTGTAAACCTTTCAACCCTTTGCTTGGAGAAACATATGAAGCTGACTTTCCTGAGAAGGGAATTCGTTTCTTCTCTGAGAAGGTAATCTCACTCATAATCTGTAACTGAAATTATGATGAGATGAACATAAAATGTCAATTTTCTCTGACACTTGATTAATAGTCAATAAAACTTAAGCTCGGTGGGTCATTCAGAAGCTCTCTAATTCAGGAGAAGCTCTTAGGTCTCTAAACATGTTTAATTTGCATGTTATTGACACGATGTTTCATTCATCTCCGCATTTGAAAAAAGTTTACGAGAACATGAGAATCGTTTCCAAAGAAGTTAGGCATATAACTCGTTGGTGGTATTTTGCTCTCACGATAGGTCAGTCACCATCCAACAGTTATTGCGTGTCATTGCGAAGGTAAAGGTTGGAAGTTCTGCGGAGACACAAACCTCAGGTCGAAGTTTTGGGGAAGATCGATTCAACTTGAACCCGATGGAATCTTGACTCTTGAGTTTGATGACGGAGAAACTTTCCAGTGGAGCAAAGTATGTATAGTATAAACTAGAAATCTCCTGTCCTTTTCCACCTTTTATTTCTGTCTCTTAGACTAATAGCTCTCTGCTTATCTTTGTTCTTAGGTAACAACAACTATATACAATATTTTACTTGGCAAACTGTACTGTGACCACCACGGGACAATGCAGATCTGTGGAAATCGTCAATATTCTTGTACACTCAAGTTCAAGGAGCAATCAATTCTCGACAGAAATCCCCACCAGGTGATTTCACAGAGATACACACTGAACAGTTTCCGATCTATGTCTTTCATGTATGAAATTACTTACGTGATCAAATATATATGTAGGTAAATGGTTTAGTAGAAGATGTAACTGGTAAAAAAGCTGCGACGATATATGGTAAATGGAATGACAGCCTTTACTATGTTTCTGGTAATGGGTTCAACAAAGCAAACGCCTCATTGCTTTGGAAAGCGATAAAGCCACCACACAATGTCACTAGATACAACTTAACTTCATTCGCAATCACGCTTAATGAATTGACACCTGGTTTGGAGGTATCTTACAGTGTGCTACTTCCGGTTTTGCTAAACTTAAACTATGTTTTGGAAGCTGTCTGATCCTTGTCATAATTTTGTTCATTTGGATTAAGGAAAAGCTCCCTCCTACGGACTCGAGGCTCCGGCCAGATCAACGGCACTTAGAGAACGGTGAATATGAGAAGGCAAATGAAGAGAAACAACGATTAGAGAGAAGACAAAGAATGGTACACTGAGTTTTTCAACTCTAATTCTCTAGTCCGAGAACTCATGAAACATTATACGTTTTATAAACTGCAAATTTTCTTTTGCTTCTGCAGTCACAGAAGATTCAGGAAAGTGGGTGGAGACCAAGATGGTTCGAGCCACAAGGTGAGAGCAAAGGCTACAAATATACAGGCGGTTATTGGGAAGCAAGAGACCAGAAGAGTTGGGATGATTGCCCAAACATTTTTGGGGAGTTCATCGAAGAGATTACAGATTGTGCTTAAGCTGAGGTATTACAATCTATATCAAAGATTTGATGCTCTTTAAATGGTTGATACTTGATAGCATCTCGAAACTATTGAATCCTGATCTAATATATGTATATATATGGTTCAGTTCAGGGCTAAGGATGAACTTAAGCTGTGCTCTCTTCGGTGTACGAGAGATCGTCACTCAACAATGAACAGAGCTTTCTTTCGGTTTGAGAACTCCATACTGATCGAAGAAGCATATCAAAGATGAAATATAATATTCTTTTTTTCCATTTTCTTATAATGATGGCTGTTATAACTTCAAAAGGGTCATTCATATAAAGAAAATTTTATAGAAGCTCATTGTAAAGGTTCACTGAGAGGAAATAGTTTGGTTCCAACATTGGACAAATATTCGTTGTGATCTATTTGTATGTAGTTCAATCTAAAGGAAGCGATTGAATTTTGACAGATGCAAAATTGTTTGTATTTTTAACAAATAGCATTCTTTTTTTTCATAAATATTGGTCTCACAGTAGTTAATATATATCACTATTATAACTTCGATGCATTATTATTCTGTAATGAATTTTTCGAGAAATCAATATATTTATGTTGGTTCTAAATTAGATTTTAATTTAGTTATAATATATCGATCATTAATAGTTTTACAAATTATTAAAAGTAATATAGTTTTAAAATTACTAATCTATATAAATTTTTTTAGTGTACTATCTTTTTACACCAAAGCTCATATTTTAATCTTTTGATTCAATATAAAGACGTGTTTGTGGATGGCCAAAATAAGATGTTTGAAAGAAAAAAAAGCTGGCTTGCTATATTTCCAAATGTGGATAAAAACATTTGACCTCAAAGTTCATTTACAAAAAAGAAAAAAAAAACATTTGACCTCGAAGAAATACCATAATTTCAACGATGCTAGGACCACAAAATAGTTAAACCCTACGGTAAAGATATATTGTTTCCAAATTCTTATAAAGAAACAAAAAAACACGAAAGCTGTTAAAGAGGGCATCGAATTTGATTGGGCAGCTATTGAATACCTTTTGTATTTAGCATTTAAATCATTTCGTTTCTAGATATTTTATATACTTATCTTTCCACAAAGGTGGCAAGTGAGGTCTTCCATATACTTCTGAATAACATATTCATTTCTATTTTGCTCCATATAGATATATTATTATAATTGTATAATAGATTCATAGATGACCTTTTATATAAGGAATATATTTTATAATTGTAATTTTATATTATATAATAGATTCATAGATGACCTTCTATATTAAACATATATATATATATATATATATATATAAGAAATGGACTTTATATTTGCAACGTTTCATTTTTAAGTAGTGTTACATATTTAATGACCTAGAGTTTTTAATTATGCAATTATGATAATACCTTATAATATCTGTTATTCAGTATTCATATCAACCAATACATTTGTTATTTATATTAACCCATATTAAAATCAGCTAACCATCAACATTTCATTGATTTTATCAAAACAAAAAACATTTCATTGATTCATCGCATATCTTTGCGATTATGTATATTCGTAGATATTATTGCAGGACTCTACATTCCCTATTATTTCCACATACGTCAGTTTACTTCTGTTATTGACCTTAACATAAATCACATTCACAGCATCAGGATCATACAATCTGTTTGTACCGACCTTAGCTCGGTATTTTAGATTAGAGTTGAGATTTGACTTGGTAATTAAATAATCTTATAAAAAGTAAAGAGGGATAGTTTCCAATACTTAGAGAAAATAAGAGGGGAAAATTCTATGTTTGGAGAAAGTAACGAGGAGAAAATACAAATTGGGTGAGATACTTTTAAAGACTTAATAAAATTTCTAAGTCATCAAATAATCCAGGTGGTATTGTTCATGTCTCATGCTGTATGCTGACAGTTCCTGATGGGTGCCTCGGAGGAGGAACTCTCGGATATGGACTCGCGGGAAGACCTTGGTGAGTCGATTCTCGTGAGAACTAGTTTGAGCGGAAATGAGCGAATGAGAACCACAGAGGAGGGTGATGATTCCTTTGATAATCTCGGTCCGATCAAGTTTGGAATCCTCACAAGACC